>JASDQU010211828.1:7576-21768 GCA_032191745.1 Picea mariana | reverse complement strand
CAAGATGTAACGACATCATCAACTATACACCTCATGTATGTGCCAAATCATCAACTACTTGTCTCAACCATGTACCCAACATGTACCTCAACTATATACCAAAGACATACACCAATATAACCATCAACATTTATCTAACAATTCATCACTCTATCAATAAACCCAATACCATAAACCATTACATCAAACCATGTGCCACAACCTCTATCTGTAACATACCTCAACCAAAAATGCCTTATTAATTTCATCATCCAAATATGATTTGTAACTCTGTAACAGACCTAGTGTATATGATCACATACATGCAAACTTTCCTTAACTTTAACAACAAGAGACTATCATTTTGATCAAACTTTACTTCAGTCTCAGATGACTAATTTTGGATTAGTCAACAACCCTAACTTGAAATAATCATAATTATCTACCTGTAATGAATAAAGATCTGAAAATAGTAAACAATGTTCCTCAATGTCTTTTATGCAATTCCTCCAGATTTCACTACTTGAAACCTCCCAGAAAATGAGTTATAGCAAAAATGGCATACATTATTGAATTTTGGCTTATTCTAGAGAGTGAACTTATAGAGAATTCCCTGCATGGAATATTTGTTTTATGGATCTGAAAATGGTACACAGAATACTCCAGACTGTACTCTAACCAATACATTTTTTCTTACTGGATTTGGATTTGTTATGATGTTTTTCCTGAAACACATGTTTTAGACTAGTTTTAGGACTAGCCACAAACCCTATTTTCCATGGAGTGTAACTCCCAAAATACAATGACCAACATGCTAAATTGTTTATCACAACTACTTGGATATGTTTTATCAATGGCCTCCATATATCATTGTTTGAATCATTTTAGAAAAAAACTTATTGCGAAAATGGTGAGATGAACTATAAATAACATACCTTAGAAAGCATCCTCAAAAGACTTTATCCTCCCTTGAATTTTGGCTTTGCTTACTTCACCTTCACTCTTAAATTCGCCTTAGATATCCTTTGGTTACCTCAATCACTTGTAGATATTCAATATGCGCAATGGATACAAATGGGAGACCGTTTCTCTCTTATTTATACTCTCCAAGTAGCTTCCTCTAGAAGTATCCACATAACCACTTTGTCCACTTAGCCACTTCGTTCACTTAACCAACTTTGTATACTTAGCCACTTTGTCCACTTAACAATTTTGTCCACTTAGCCACTTTGTCCACTTAACCAACTTTTCCACTTAGCCACTTTTTCCACTTAACCATTTTGTCCACTTATCCACTTTGTCCACTTAACTAACTTTGTCCACTTAGCCACTTTGTCCACTTAACCACTTTGACTACTTTATTATTTAAATAATTTTTCTTTACTAAAAAATCTTACAATCTCTAGGACTTGGTCTTTGTTCACCTGTTCTTCCTGTTTTATTATCCATACTTTCTTATATCTGATATCAATGTTCTCTTTCATGGAAGTATCGATCATGCTTCTACAATCATGAACTATGTGTCCAGTTATGACATTTGTAACACTCAATGTTATGTGGGGCCACATAGGCATTTCTTGTTTGAACATTTCTTTTATAATCCCTGCAATCTGCAACCTTATTTCCAATGTTAGTACAACAAAAACAATGACCATCAAAGAAATTTACATGCATGTGAGTGAATGATCTTCTTTGTGGTATAGTCCTTCTAAATTTATTCCTTGACTGATCATGATCATGATTGAACATTCTTTGTGTCTTGAACATGGATGGTCTTCTTCAAGATGTATCGTTATTAGTTTTCTTAGATTTTTGTTGACCATGATTCCTTCCTTTGAATACTTCTGCATAACTCTTTCTCTTTTCTTCATTCTTCCTTTCTAGCAACCTAGAGTGCTTCTCTTCATTCTCTACTACTGATGTGGATGTTTCTGTCTCTTCAATGCTCTTGTTGAGCTTAATGATTTTACTTCTCAATTTGACAACTTCTTCTTCAAGCTTCTCAACCTCTTCTTTTTTCTTTAATATCTGAGAAATCATGACTTCTTATGTTATCTTCGCTTCTTCACACTGAATTTTTAATGTCATTATTTCTTCTTCAAGTTCTTTCTCTTCTTGACCAAATTCTAACTCAAGCTGGTTTAGATCATTAGTTCTTTCCTTAAGATGGTCTGTCAATATCTTCTCTTTCATTTATGTTTCTTCCTTCTGTGCTACTATGTTGGCTTCCAAATACTATTTTTTATCTTTAATATTTTCTTCGATCTTTCTGGCTTCTTCTAGCTGAGTTATTAAGTTCTTCATGACCTATTGGGCTTCTTCAAAAATGTGAACACTTTCCTTTTGTTTCATCAATTATTTCTTGAGTGGCTTGTTTTCTTCTCTTTCTTTTCTTATTTCATCTAAAGCACTGATCAATTCTGCTTCATAATTGTTTTCTTTTTCAATTAGTTTTTTTGTCTCATTTCCTTCATGGCATTCCATTTCAAGATGTCCACATTTTTCACAATTAAAGAAAAACAACATACTTTTCTTGATTATGTACTCTTCATCTTCTGAATATGTTTGACATGGTGAACATATTTCTTCTTGATTTATACCTGCATCTTCTTTGGAATTTTCTGAATCTATGATGGGTGAAGAATATATATCATGTAACTTATCCCAAAGCTCTTTGGTTGATGAACATTTACCAAAAATTTCTCTTACCAGATTAGGTAATCCTTCCTAGATGAAATCCATTTCTATTTTGTTATTCTTCTTCAATTCCTTCTTGGCTGCATTATTTTCCCTTTTTGAACTATCATATATTGTAACAACTTATGGCCAAATATAATACCCATGTGCCTGTAAAAATACTTTCATCCTTCTGCTCCCTATTTCATACTTTAAACCATTCTGACCATTCAACAATGGTACTCCATTCTCATTATAACCCATGATCTCCTTCCAGTGGTTAAACTATTTCCTGAAGGAACCCGCTCTAATACCAATTGTTAGATTACTAAGAAGGGGGGTGAATCAGTAATGAGCAATTATACCAATTATTAATCATTTAAACCACAAAGTATATTATTTTACTTATTCAACCATGTTCATTTGTTCATCATCAATATCTTACTGTATCATAAGCATTAACATTCATCAGTGCATAATAAACAATAATAAACACATCCACACAATGCACAATACACCAATATTTACATCGATACCCAATGCGGGAGAAAACCATGAAATACTTTTATTATATGTCAAGAATTACATTCAAGGAAGCACCAACTTCAATTCTCCAACTACAACTAGAAGGAGGCTCCAATGCCCTAGTTTCTCAGGCTACAACCTGAGGAAATCTCCAACTCCCCAATTCTCTTGCTTCAACCAAAAGGAGGCTACAACCCCCTATGTTCTCCAGCTACAACCGAAAGGTGGCTACAACCACCTAGTTTCTCAAGATACAAACTGAGGGAAGTTCCAACTCCCCAATTCTATGGCTACAACCACAAGGAGGCTACAACCCCCTATGTTCTCTGGCTACAACCAGAAGGTGGATACAACCACCTATCCTTGCCCCATCCAACCACCCTGAAATATAAGTAGAATGATGGAACCGATGTCACACTATCACTGTGAGATATACTGTTGTAAACCTGTACAAATCAACCTGCACCAAACAACTTGTATCAACATGTACCAATAACATGTGCCAACATGTACCATACATCAACCTGTACCTCAACTTGTACCATAAACAAGTGCATCAACCATACACCAAACCTGTACAAATAATCTGTCACAATAACCAATCCAAACAACTTGTCTCATCAATCTTATTAGCCAAATCAGATCTACTCACCAAGATCAATCACCAAGACAACTCTCAACCATATGCACAATATCACCAAGATGTGAATCAACCAAGCATAACACAACAACTCATAATCATCACCAAGATTAATATGTGCTTCTAATAATATACCAAGACAAGTACGCTACATCATCCATAAACCATGTGTCAACAATACTACTAACAAGTGCCTCAAACCATGTACCAAGTATGTACCAATCATGCATCAACTACTCATCAAATATGACTCATCAAGATGTACCAACATCATCAAATATACACCTCATGTATGTGCCAAATCATCAACTACTTTTCTGAACCATGTACCCAACATGTACCTCAACCATATACCAAATACATACACCAATATAACCATCAAAATTTATCTAACAATTCATAACTCTATCCATAAAACCAATACCATAAACCATTACATCAAACCATGTGCCACAACCTCTATCTGTAACATACCTCAACCAAAAATACCTCCTTAATTTAATCATTCAAATATGATTTGTAACTCTGTAATAGACCTGGTGTATATGATCACATACATACAAACCTTTCTTAACTTTAACAACAAGAAACTAGCATTCTGATCAAACTTTACTTTAGTCTCACATGACTAATTTTGGATTATTCAACAACCCTAACTTGAAATAATCATAATTATGTACCTGTAATGAATAAAAATCTGAAATAGTACACAATGTTCTTCAATGTATTCTATGCAATTCCTCCAGATTTCACTACTTGAAACCTCCTAGAAAATGAGTTATAGCAAAAATGGCATACGTTGTTGAATTTTGGCTTATTCTAGAGAGTGAACTTATAGAGCATTCCTCGAATGGAATATTTTTTTTAGGGATATGAAAATGGTACAAAGAATACTACATGCTGTACTCTAACCAATACATTTGGTCTTACTAAAATTGGATCTGTTATGATGTTTTTACCCGAAACACATGTTTTAGACTAGTTTCAGGACTAACCACAAACCCTATTTTCCAGGGAGTGTAACTCTCAAAATATAATGACCCACAAGCTAAATGTTTTATCACAATTACTTGGATATGATTCATCAATGGCCTCCAGATATTATTGTCTGAATCATTTTAGAAAAAATCTTATTGTGAAAATGGTGAAATGACCTATAAATAACATACCTTAGAAAGCATCATCAAAATCCTCACTTGAATTTTGTCTTTGTTTACTTCACCTTCTCTCTGAAATTTGCCTTATATATCCTTTGGTTACCTCAGTCACTTGTAGATATTCAATATGTGCAATGGATACAAATGGGAGACCGTTTCTCTCTTATTTCTACTCTCCAAGTAGCTTCCTCTAGAAGTATCTACTTAACCACTTTGTCCACTTAGCCACTTCATCCACTTTACCAAATTTGTCCACTTAGCCACTTTGTCCACTTAGCCACTTTTTCCACTTAACCATTTTGTCCACTTAGCCACTTTGTCCACTTAACGAACTTTGTGCACTTAGCCACTTTGTCCACTTAACCACTTTGACTACTTTATTATTTAAATAATTTTTCTCTACTCAAAAATCTTGCGATCTATGGGACTTATTCTTTGTTCACCTGGTCTTCCTATTTTATTATCCATACTTTCTTATACCTGATATCAATGTTCTCTTTCATGGAAGTATCGATCATGCTTCTACAATCACGAGCTCTATGTCCATAGTTATGACATTTGTAACACTCAATGTTACCTTGGGCCACATAGGAATTTATTGCTTGATAATTTCTTTTATAATCCCTAAAATCTACAACCTTATGTCCAAAGTTAGTACAATAAAAACAATGACCATCAAAGAAATTTACATGCCTGTGAGTGAATGATCTTCTTTGTGGTGTAGTCCTTCTGAATTTCTTCCTTGACTAATCATGATCATGATTGAAGCTTATTTGTGGCTTGAACATGGATGGTCCTCTTGAAGATGTATCTTTATTAGTTTTCTTATATTTTGGTTGACCATGATTCCTTCCTTTGAGTACTTCTGCATAATTCTTTCACTTTTTTTCATTCTACTTTTCTAGCAACCTAGAGTGATTCTCTTCATTCTCTACTACTAATGTGGATGTTTCTGTCTCTTCAACATTCTTCTTGAGCTTGACGATTTTACTTCTCAATGTGACAACTTCTTCTTCAAGCTTCTCAACCTCTTCTTTTTTCTTTAATATCTGAGAAATCATGACTTCTTCTGTTCTCTTCGCTTCTTCAAGCTGAATTTTTAATGTCATTATTTCTTCTTCAAGTAATTTCTCTTCTTGACCAAATTCTGACTCAATTTGGTTTAGATCGTTAGTTCTTTCCTTAAGACGATTTGTTAATATATTCTCTTTCATTTCCGCTTCTTCCTTCTATGCTACTATGTTGTCTTCCAAATACTATTTTTGATCTTTAATATTTTCTTCGATCTTTCTGGCTTCTTATACTCTCCAAGTAGCTTCCTCTAGAAGTATCCACTTAACCACTTTGTCCACTTAGCCACTTCATCCACTTAACCAACTTTGTGCACTTAGCCACTTTGTCCACTTAACAATTTTGTTAGCTTAGCCACATTGTCCACTTAACCAACTTTTTCCACTTAGCCACTTTTTCCACTTAACCATTTTGTCCACTTAGCCACTTTGTCCACTTAACCAACTTTGTGCACTTAGCCACTTTTTCCACTTAACCACTTTGACTACTTTATTATTTAAATAATTTTTCTTTACTCAAAAATCTTACGATCTCTGGGACTTGGTCTTTGTTCACATGTTCTTCATGTTTTATTATCCATACTTTCTTATATCTGATATCAATGTTCTCTTTCATGGAAGTATCGATCATGCTTTTACAATCACGAGCTATGTGTCCATAGTTATGACATTTGTAACACTCAATGTTAAGTGGGGCCACATAGGAATTTCTTGTTTGAACATTTCTTTAATAATCCCTGCAATCTGCAACCTTATGTCCAAAGTTAGTACAATAAAAACAATGACCATCAAAGAAATTTACATCCATGTGAGTGAATGATCTTCTTTGTGGTGTAGTCCTTATGAATTTCTTCCTTGACTGATCATGATCATGATTGAAGATTCTTTGTGTCTTGAACATGGATGGTCTTCTTCACGATGTATCTTTATTAGTTTTCTTAGATTTTGGTTGACCATGATTCCTTCCTTTGAGTACTTCTGCATAACTCTTTCTCTTTTCTTCATTCGTCCTTTCTAGCAAACTAGAGTGATTCTCTTCATTCTCTACAAATGATGTGGATGTTTCTGTCTCTTCAATGCTCTTGTTGAGCTTGACAATTATACTTCTCAATTTGACAACTTCTTCTTCAAGCTTCTCAACCTCTTCTTCTTTCTTTAATATCCGAGAAATCATGACTTCTTCTGTTATCTTCGCTTCTTCAAGCTGAATTTTTAATGTCATTATTTTTTCTTCAAGTTCTTTCTCTTCTTGACCAAATTATGACTCAAGATGGTTTAGATCGTTAGTTCTTTCCTTAAGATGTCCTGTCAATATCTTCTCTTTCATTTATGCTTCTTCTTTCTATGCTACTATGTTGGCTTCCAAATACTATTTTTTATCTTTAATATTTTCTTCAATCTTTCTGGATTCTTCTAGCCGAGTTATTAAGTTCTTGATGACCTATTGGGCTTCTTCAAAAATGTGAACACTTTCCTTTTGTTTCATCAATTATTTCTTGAGTGGCTTATTTTCTTCTCTTTCTTTTCTTATTTCATCTAAAGCACTGATCAATTCTGCTTCATAATTGTTTTCTTTTTCAATTAGTTTTTTTTTCTCATTTCCTTCATGGCATTCCATTTCAAGATGTCCATGTTCTTCACAATTAAAGAAAAACAACATACTTTTGTTGATTATGTACTCTTCATCTTTGGAATATGTTTGACATGGTGAACATATTTCTCCTTGATTTATACCTGCATCTTCTTTGGAATTTTCTAAATCTGTGATGGGTGAAGAATATATATCATGTAACTTATTCCAAAGCTCTTTGGCTGATGAACATTTACCAAAATTTTCTCTTACCGGATTAGATAATCCTTCCTAGATGAAATCCATTTTCATTTTGTTATTCTTCTTCGATTTCTTCTTGGCTTCATTATTTTCCCTTTTTGAACTATCATATCCTGTAACAACTTATGGCCAAATATAATACCCATGTGTATGTAAAAATAATTTCGTCCTTCTTCTCCATATCTCATACTTTAAACCATTCTTACCATTCAAAAATGGTACCCCATTCTCATAATAACCCATGATCTCCTTCCAGTGGTTAAAATATTTCCCGAAGGAACCCGCTCTGATACCAATTGTTGGATTACTGAGAGGGGGGGTGAATCAGTAATGAGCAATTATACCAATTATTAATCCTTTAAACCACAAAGTATGTTATTTTATTTATTCAACCATGTTCATATGTTCATCATCAATATCTTACTGTATCATAATCATTAACATTCATCAGTTTATAATAAACAATAATAAACACATCCACATAATGCACAATACACCAATATTTACATGAAAACCCAATGTGGGAGAAAACCACGAAATACTTTTATTATATGTCAAGAATTACATTCAAGGAAGCACCAACTTAAATTCTCCAACTACAACTGGAAGGAGGCTCCAATGCCCTAGTTTCTTAGGCTACAACCTGAGGGAAGCTCCAAATCCCCAATTCTCTCTTTACAACCAAAAGGAGGCTACAAACCCCTATATTCTCCGATTACAACCGAAAGGTGGCTACAACCACCTAATTTCTCAATATACAAACTGAGGGAATCTCCAACTCCCCAATTATATGGCTACAACCACAATGAGGCCACAACCCCCTATGTTCTCTGGCTACAACTGGAAGGTGGCTATAACCACCTATCCTTGCCCCATCCAACCGCCCTGAAATATAAGTACAATGATGGAACCAATGTCACACTATCACTGTGAAATATATTGTTGTAAACTTGTACCAATCAACCTGCACCAAACAACTTATATCAACATGTGCCAATAACATGTGCCAACATGTACCATACATCAACCTGTACCGTAAACAAGTGCATCAACCATGCACCAAACCTATACAAATAACCTGTCACAATAACCAATCCAAACAACCTATCACAACAACCCGTCTCATCAATCTTATCAACCAAATCAGATCTACTCACCAAGATCAATCACCAAGACAAATATCAACCATATGCACAATATCACCAAGATGTGCATCAACCAAGCTTAAAACAACAACTCATAATCATTACCAAGATCAATATGTGCTTCTAATAATATACCAAGACAAGTACGCTACATCATCCATAAACCATGTGTCAACAATACTGCTAACAAGTGCCTCCAACCATGTACCAAGTATGTACCAATCATGCATCAAATACTCATCAACTATGACTCATCAATATGTACCAACATCATCAACTATACACCTCATGTATGTGCCAACTCATCAACTACTTGTATCAACCATGTACCCAACATGTAGCAAACATGTACCTCAACTATCTACCACATACATACACCAATATAGCCATCAAAATTTATCTAACAATTCATCTCTCTATTGATAAACCCAATACCATAAACTATATAATTAAACCATGTGCCACAACCTCATTGTTATACAACCTCTATCTGTAACATACCTCAAAAAAAAATTTCTCATCTATTTCATCATCCAAATATGATTTGTAACTCTGTGACAGACCTGGTGTATATGATCACATACTTGCAAACCTTCTGTAACTTTAACAATAAGAGACTATCATTTTCATCAAACTTTACTTTAGTATCACATGACTAATTTTGGATTAGTCAACAACCTATTGAGGGGTCCTAAATCCATTTAACTCAACAGCAAGAACCAAACCCGCCACCGAGGCCCAATTAGAATCTGCAACATTTAATAGTGGAATGTTTCTCCAGATATTGCGATCCGGTCAAATAATCGATGGGCTTTATGTTTTCTAGTGAAAGATTCTCCTTCAGTTTGGACATTCTCTTTTTGTATTTTCTCTTATAGGTGGGACCGATACAAGATAAAAGTCAGTATAAACCAACTAGGTAACAAGGTGGGAAAACTTAACTACTGGAGAAGGATGAAACTGGGATAACACTTTCACTCTAGCATGCAGACAATGTTTCTCTACCATAGGCCTAGTATTAATACATTAACTTGTTGGTGTTCTAATTATTGACTGAGATACAATTTATCAGAAGAAGAACATGCATGCGATAAATAATGGTAAGAAAAATAGTTTCCTTAACTCTAATCATCAATCACATATTAACACAACGATTTAATTTTCATCATTAAAGACAAGAACTTTGAAAAACATTGAATCAAATAACTTATCAATAGATTTAGAAGCTCTTACTCGTTACATCCTCCATTCATGAGATGAAATCAGAAATAATTCTTCTCCACATCCAATCATGCACACTTTTGATGAAAAAAACACAAACTTGTCTCTGGTCCTAAACATGACTTCTCAATTAAGGCAGCTCCGAAATAGTTCTTTACAAAGCCAAAAAATGAGGGTTTTTGGAACAACCATCGAGATTTCACTAACAAGTCGATCCTCCTATTTATAACATACTATTAACTAAAAATCACTATTAAAGTGTAGCTAAGTAAAACTAAAAATTGCCACGTGGTGCTTTCTTCTATCAGTCTTCAAAGAGTCATCAAATGATCTCACTTGAGTGGATGAATATTTTCGTACTCCGACCACTTGACAAAGAGATCCTCGCATGTGTTAGCATATGGGAATCTATGTTGTTCCATTGGGATCAAAAGGATCTCTCTTATCTCTACTACCCATGCCCGATACTTGACTATTTTGGCACTTAACTATTGCAACATGGCTCGCGCTTTTATCGGTAGCTCCATGAATTGTTGCACCTGCCCTGGCGCCATGTCTGACACCTTTTATATTTTTGAGGCCCATGATGAGTCTTGTTCGGCATTTGATTTGATTATGTCGCATATGTCGACAAGTTCATCGGGTGTGTCGAATTCGAGGAGGCTGATGTCTCTCATTGCCAAGTTGATTTTGGACCATCTCTTCTTGCACTCAACCCATTTCTCTTGGATTTCCAAATGAGTTTCCTGAGAAATGTTTGCCAAATATTCAGTCAATTTCCTTATGCGGTCAATGTTGCTTTCCCTTAGCACCCAGATGTCATGCTCTTCGACGTCTCGACCCTGTTGCACCATGCTGATATAGTCGATCCTCTCCACAACTTGATGTGCTTTCTCGTACCACCTCTCCATATCCTTTCACGTTTCTAGTGACATGAGGGTGTCTTCTTGAAACTCGACTATCCTTGCAATGAATAGGTGTCGTTCATCTATAAATTTGTTGTAGGACTCCTGGAATTTGCTTCTCAGGAACACCATAGCCTATGTGGTGTCTTGGTAATATTTCTCCAAGTGGCGTAGGTGTTCCAATTGCTTCAGTGTAGTGACAAGCTCCTCTTCATCCCTTTTCTCTTTGTCCAGTGTGGCATCTGTGATTACTATCCCTGCACTAATAAGTTCGAATGTCTTGGCATGCCCTATGTTCATCAACGTTTCCTCCATGGTGATAAGGATGGCATGATCTAGGCTGATCCTCCTCTTCTTAGTGGTTCTCTTCACGACATATTTCCTTTTACGGTCATAGGAGATAACATATATGTCAGCAACTTCATCCACGGGTTCAGGGATTTGTTGATCTCCCCATGTAATCATATTTCCCAGGCTCCCAATGGTGTATATTTGTTCAATATTGGGTTCTTGAACCTCCTCCATGTGTTCTAAAGGTCCGGCTTCTGTTTGTTTCTCATCAGTAGGTTGAGTACCGATTGAAATTGAGGCATCAGGGGTAGGCTTGGTACTTACTTGATAATTGATAGTTGAGACGTCGATTTTCTGATCTAGAGCTTCTTCTTTTTGTTTTCCCAACCCTGGCTCGTCCGTCGAACTATGCTTTTGAGTTTCTGGTACATTGAGTAGTTCAGTGTTTAAGACACTTTTGACCTCCTGGTCATTTTGTGAATTTCTCCATATTTGAGCATTGGGAGCTAGGGAAGATGCCTTCTCGGGATCCTTTTCCTCTGTGATCTATTCAAGAGTCACCAGGGATACCTCTTTACTTTCTTCATCATCATAGATGTCTATTAATTCACATAGGGGGTTTGGTGCACTTTCTCTATCTGATGTTCTTACTATCTTCGGTTGAGATGACACATCCCCTGGTGATTTTGCCTGTGGAGTTGTAACTTCAGGTTAATCTAACCCAGTGATTTCATCAATTTCTATTAGCTCAGTGTCACTTAGACCTACCTGGATTTCATCTGGGTTTTCGACAAGGGTCCCTATCATTCCTATGAGGTCTGGTTCATCTTGCAGTTCATCAGTTACTCATTGTGCATGTTCTATAATGAGAAATCCCCTTGCCCATGCATCTTGTGTCATAGGGAATCCTTTATCCTGCATCGGGGACACCAGGGGAACCTCCGTTGCTTCTGCTGCTCTGATTCCTTCTCTGAATCTGAGGGCCTCTTCAGTCAATTCCTATATGGTCGTCACCTATTCATCCAGGCTCATGGCCTAGAACCTAGTCATTTTGGGTTCAACCATCCTTCCTAACACCTCGTCCCAGTCCTGGGAATTTTTCGTGAATACTTCATCTTCAAATTTGTCGTGGGCGTATGACCAACATGACGACACTTGTGAAGCATGTTGCAATACCAGGCCCTTTGGATCATTCTTGAAAAATTGGCCTGTCTAGAAGATGAACTTGAGCTAGCTCAACCCTTCTTGTTTGGCTTGAGTTGTATCTTTAACCAAGTAGAAAACTACATGGAAACCATAGGGAATGAACTCCCGCTTCTTGTCCTTGACTAGGGTGGCGTTGTATCCTTGCAAAATGGTTTGATAACATATTTATCCCACTACAAGATGGTATAGGTCGTGCGATGGTAGGATATGTGGTGCTCTGATGGCCCTGAACACCCTGATGTAGGTGTCATGCTCATCCAAGTACCAATGGACTACTTTGGAAATCATTTTCTTGGCCACAACCAATAGTCTTGGGCATTCCTTCTTAAAAATAACGAAATAAATTTGTGCAATGAATTCATCGCATATGAGGAAGTAATACCTTTTATACCTATTCTCCCATAGCACACTGAAATATACGTGGACTGGGAGCTCTGCGACATGCCAACTCAGATTCATGGTGGTGAAGATGTTTCTGGTGCACATGACATCAAGAAAATATGAAGCCATGTATAAAATTGGTGTCTCTCCTTCCTTCGATGTCTAAGCTTGTTGTATGTAGATGATCAGTGTTTTATAATTTATTGCTCCCTAGTTGAAGCCACTCCCAGAGATCACCACTTTGTAAGCCAAGGGCATCCACACCTCTAAAAATATGGAGCAATCCTTCTCTACATATAATTGAAAAATGAGAGCCATCAAATAGATGTATGGCTCCCTCAAATTGGTCGTACAGTACTAGCTAGTGCTCTAGTTGGTGTATTTCTTGTCCTCCCTCCACCATGAGGCCATCACCCAGCTAGTTTCATGGCGCTCATAGAACTTCATGACAAAAGTTGTGTTTAGTCGCTCCTCAGGGTCTCTAAGCTTGTATTACTTCTGAAATTCCAACGGTAAGAACACTCTGACACACCCACCATTGTCATCGTTGATCAAACATTTTTGTGTGTCTGTGTGGTTGATGAGCCACTTTAGGACTTCAATACAAGAAAAAATAGGGGTTCTGCTCGCCACCATATGCAGGTACGACTGTCATATGTTTGGGAACACTTCGTCATTGAGCGAGCTTACATATGGATCACTGTGTGGGATATATTCAGGGTATTCTTCCTGACTGATTTTGTTGAAGACTTCTCCCCACTGTGGGAGCACCATCTTGGACCCTATGCTTGCCTCTGTATGTACAAAGGTCGGAGGCTGAATAAAAACCTTCTTCGTTGTTGTTTTGATGGTAGTTTTCAGTCTCAGAGTGTATTCCAATCATTTTGCGAGCCCTGGATAGGATCCTTCCCCTACCTATGTGTTGCGCCTCTTTCGTCACCTTGGTGAGTAAAATAGAGGTGCTTGCAAGCTCAGTTGGGTCTTCTAAGAAGGACAACTGCAAGGAAAAGAGTTAGGGAAAGAAAATAAAAGACTACAATTAAGAATTAAACTAAGAAATGCAATAACAACTAAATTCATGAGCATAGGGACATAGAAACAAAAAGAACCATAAGACCCATGTCACCAATGTTGAGGCTGATCTATTAGTGAAACAATACACCAA
>JASDQU010211825.1:600-18616 GCA_032191745.1 Picea mariana | reverse complement strand
TTGAGGAGACTTGG
Source organism: Picea mariana (assembly GCA_032191745.1). NCBI lineage: Eukaryota > Viridiplantae > Streptophyta > Pinopsida > Pinales > Pinaceae > Picea > Picea mariana. Next base: position 18,602 of record JASDQU010211825.1, on the reverse strand, counting down.
GGAAGTGTGTATTGAAACTTGATAAATAGGGAGAAGAAGAAGAGAGGAAAAGATGGAGAGGTTGGAGCATGATGAGAGGTTGTGACATTCTTGGAAGAGATGATTCTTGTGATAGTTTCCTTTGAGCATTTGTGCTTTGCTGTTCTTGGAGTCACGGGCACAGAGGGCCAAGAAACTGAAAGGTTTCTTGGAGCTAGGAAGCCGGCTAGGATCCTAGTTGGCAGGGAGGATTCCGTTGTTTCACTCTGGGCAAGCGGGGAAAGAATGCTTGGAAGCGCCCAGGACTACAGTACAACCGGTGAGCTTCGACAAGCTAAGGAGGAGGTATTTTTCAGTGATATTATGTTATTGATGTTTTGAGTATACTTATGTTTTAAGTTCTTAAATCTTAAAGTTAGCCTACTACTTATTTCATCATGTTATTAAATTTATCATTGAGCAATGTAGAATAATTGTGTAAATGAAAATGGAATTATGCTAAAACAAAGTTGTTATTGTGTATGTGTTTGAATAAATTGTTAATTGCTTAGCATCCTATGGATGGGTGCTACAAATGAACTCGTAATGCCCAAACCGAGTTCAAAAGGCAGTTTTAGGAATATCGCCTTCCTTAATCCTTAACTGGTGATACCCCGATCGCAAATCAATCTTTGAGAATACCACTGCTCCTTTCATCTGGTCAAAGAGATCATCTATTCGTGGCATTGGGTACCTATTTTTCACTGTAGCATGGTTCAAGTCCTTGTAATCTATGCACAGTCTTAAGGAACCATCCTTCTTCTTCACAAATATTACTGGTGCATCCCAAGGTGAGACACTAGGCCTTATTAGCCCTAAGTCAAGTAGCTCTTTCAACTGCATCTGCAACTCACAAAGTTCTTGTGCTGTCATCCTATACGGATTCTTGGAAATTGGTCCTGCACCAGGTTTTAGCTCAATAGTAAAATCAAGCTCTCTCTCAGGAGGTAACCCTGGCAACTCGTTTGGAAAAACATCCTTAAATTCTGACAATACAGGGTACGAATCCAAGGAGGGTCCTTTCCTTTCATTCATTGCTTCCACTACATAAAGTTGACACCCTTGCCTCATGCACTGCTTAGCCTTCATAGTTGAGATAAAGTGTAGAGACACCTTTCTCCATACACCATGGATCTCTACTGGACTTCCTTCATCGTCAACACAAAGCACCCTTTTTTCGAAACATTCTACCATAGCTTGATGTGCTTCTAACCAATCCATTCCAATGATTAGGTCATATGTCCCGAGGGCAGTGACGTATACCTTCAACCTGGTAGTACACACTCCCAGGTCTACTAGACAATTATCAATGCTAGGTCCTACCTCTTATTTTCCCCCTGAAGCCATCTCGACTTATTTAAATTCATCATGCTCGTAGGCTACCAACCCACTCATTTCTAATGCAGATGGTGAAATGAAACTATTTGTAGCACCAGAATCAAATAAAATCTTAACGTTGATATGATTTAGCATACCCAATGACTCGACCATCGTGGATTGATGTTCTTCTTGGTGATTATTAACCATTGCGTAAATCTGGTGGCTACCACTTGCTCTTCCCATCGGGGCCTTTCCTTCTCTATGCACAAATCCTTCTTGCAACTTTGGGTAGTCACGCTAGTAATGGGGTCTTCCACATCCCCAACATGTAACACGAGATTGAACCTGGGCACTACTCTGTGACGGTCTCTGAAATGAGTTCCTTCCCTTGGAACCCCTGCCCCTACTAGTTGCTCCCTGAGAAGGTTGTGGACCTTCCTATGTCGTTGGTGATGACTAGGATGCTGCACTCACTGCCATTGAAATACCTGTGGAGAATGTCCTTGGTGCAACTCTATTACCATAAGGAGGTGGCCTAAAGCTCCCCCCCCCTGGAGAAGGTCCTAGGGGCCTTCCCCATAAATCCAGGATGATGCGGAAAGGTTGATCTCATACATCCATTTAAGTTCATGTATTCCTCAACATAACGTGCATTTTCAACTGCTTCTGCTACTGAAGATGGTTTCCACATCCGTACCATGGCCCTTATCTTAGGGTTTAACCCATAGACAAAGTGTTCTTTATGTCATTGATTATTATCCATGTATGAAACATATTTCACCAACTCCATGAACCTAATCTCATACTCTTCCACGGTCCTATTCCCCTGTACTAGAGCATGAAATTCTCCTACCTGTTGTTCCTCGTAGTAAGATGGTAGATATTTCCTTCAGAACCTTTCCTCAAAAAGTTCCCAAGAGATGGTGTCTGGGGTAAGGTGCAACTGCCTCTCTAGGTTGCCCCACTAGTTCAAGGCACTGTCCCTTAACTAAAATATTGCTATCTTCGCCTTTGATGTGGAAGCATAGTCTCTTAAGGCAAAACATCTTGTCATTCCTTCCAACCATGCCTATGCACGTTCACTGGCACGACCCCCGATGAACTCTGGAAGTTTAATCTTATGCAGTTCTCTAGTGATGTCTTCGGGTGGAGGCCCTCCCCCTAAATCCCTCGACGCTTCAGGATTACCCATTCTAGATGGTGGGAGCTCCACTTTGATCCCTGCTAGCTGATGCCCCTTTAGAGTCTCATTTATGGCCTCCAAAGAGTGCAGGATGAGAGCTAATTCATGCGATGGTAGTGGCAGCACTGGCGGTCCTTGCGATGATGCCCCTTTGCCTTGATTTCCTCAAATCCTAACCATCTTGTATAATTGAATCTGCATCAACCAAAAATTTTTCAGGGAGAGTCTAAGGCAATTCACATTTGTGCAACTTAAACTTGAAAACGGGGTTAGGCGTAAGTTTTTTTTTACTTGTCTGTAAACAGACGTTACTCTCTTTAGGGGAAGTGGCTAGGTCAGGGTTAAAGCATCTAAGCTCGATGTCTTCGCCTAAAAAAACTATTGAATCCCTCACCTGGTAGCTACGCTAGCACTATACCACACTCGCCAATTCCTCTAACTTACCTTCCTAGCATGCATGAAACCCCAGCCCCATTTTATCATGGTTTAAGTCCTTACAACTTTATTTTTAAAACCAGTTGATGTGAACTTGAACATACCTAATGATTAAATTATGTACTTAAGTATTAACATTAATTACTCACTTTAATTAATTAATCATTAATATCATTAGTTGAAATAAAATTTAAATTTTTAAATTAAACTTTGCTCTAAATAATGATTTTGAAATAAACAAAACTAAATAAATTAACTTACTTTACCTTAAATTAATCTAAATAATGATTTTGAGATAATTAAACTTTACAATTTAATTAAACTTTATTAAACTTTAATTTGATTTTTGAAATAAATAAAATTTATTGTTAAACTTTATTTGTTTTTAAAATAATTACAATTAATTTAAATTTAAACGAATAATAATAGAAATAAAATAAAATAAAATAATAAAAAAGTGGGGAGGATTGTATTAGGGTGTCTTTTTCTTTTTGGAGGATCGGGGGTGGTTTTTGTTGAGGAGCTTGCTGTGGTTTTTTTGGGAGGAGCTTGTTGGAGGTTTGTCACAAGGGGCACCGTAGTTGCTGGGGATTTTGGGCTCGAGGGCCAGGAAACCGCAAGGGTTCCTGGAGCTAGGGAGCTGGAGAGGCTCTATTCCTTACTGGCTGGGAGGAAAAGATTCAGTTTTCAGGCAGTTTCAAACAGTCTTCAGGCAGTTAGCAACAACAGGAAAGAAAAGGAAAAACTTCTTCTTCAAGAGGTATTTTACCAGTATTAATTTTGTTTGAATGAAAGTTATGATATGTACCTATGTATTGAAATTGTGTAATATTCTGAGTAATCTATGTGACTATTTTGGATTGTATAAAATGAGAATTTAATATTTAGCTAGTTATATTTGCTAGAACTTCAACATAAATTAGTTAGATTTGTTGTAATGCAAACAAAAATAGAAATTTGATGTCGTGTTCAAGAAAGGAAAATAAATTTAGATTACAAATTTACCATTGCCCTAATGAAGGGCTTTACATCTCGGGATAGGTTAGAAGTAGTTAGATTAGATTAGTTTTCTTTCAGTTAGAGTAGTCTTAGGATTAATTAGAAATCTTTGGGGGACAATATGTTGTCTTTCCTCTTTTTCTTCTTTTAATTCTAAGCATCAATGAGAGCCATATAATCGTCGAAAACGCCACCCGAAATGAGAGTATATATAATTAGGATATGCCATCAAGAATTCTCCCTTATGTGCTTGACAAGCCATTCAGACCCATCAACAAATTGGTAAAATGTTTGTTTAATTGAAACAAAAAAAATATTCATTAAAAAGAGGGGATGCACGCACTGAAGATTATAATAATTCATATATAAAATTCCAAAATGTGTTCCATCTCTGAACGTAATTATAATAAGAATGATATAAACAATGTAACCTTCTTTAAACCAAAATTCCAAGTATTTAAGCTTGTAGCATGTTTTACAAATTGACCCAAAAATTCACCTGTTCTAAAAAACATAAACCACTTAGTGGGGTGCACTTTCTTGATATTCCTTCCCCTCAAAAGAGTGGGTGGAGCCTATTTCCTCCACATCCATGGGATCATGAAGTTTTCCCACTATGTCATCTTCCTTGAGATATTTTTGTTGTAATTTCATTGAGCCCTAATCGTTTGAGGCAAGAGAAAGAAACTATATACACTAAGGGAGGATCATAGAGTGAATTTGTTGAATTCCAGCTTCCAAAGTATCTATTCTCTCCTTCTATAGGAGGAGAAGGTTCACGATGTTGGAATTGTTGGTTGCACTAGCTTGATACATCTCTAAAAGTTTCACTAATATGTTGAGGAGAACATTACTAGTATCTTGGGTAATTTCTTCATGTATGTGGAATATTTTCTTGATTTATTTCCGATCCAAGTTCTCCATTTTTTCCACAAGTAAACCTCGCATAGAACTATTGAAAAAGAACCCATACCCATTGAATTTTTTTTGAATAGGGTTGCTAACAGGAAAACTGGACCAAACAAACCCCAAGCACTTAATATCAAATCTAGTATTGTTGAAAACTAACAAAAATTGAGTGGCATATACCTCAATTAAAATGGGAATAGGAAAAAATAAGACAAAGAATTATGGATTTCCTAGTATACACAATAAAAAGTACCAACATTAAGGGCATATCACCTCTCAAAAATTCCTCCCATGAACCAAAAAAACAACAGCCAATGCCTCAATGTAACATACCCAACCATCTCGGTGCTTGTTGGGATGGTGAGGCACTAGAAAATTTCACATTTTCCTCCTCAAATCACCAATAAATTCTTATCTATGATACCAAAATGTAATGTACCCAGGACCCCACCTAGGCATTGTCACTAAAAACACAACTTTTGTCACAAACTCAATTTTCTATTTTTCTCCAATTCATCCCATTAATTTCTTTGATACCATTTGTTAATGAATATGCCCTACGTAGGCAACAAATATGCAATTCTAACAGCATACAATCCATGCATAATTATACACAATTATAGGACAACAAAATTAACATAAATAACCACAAAGTAATAATCATAAGCACATAAAAGAACACTAATATTATAATGAAAATCATCAACTGAATGAAAACCTCATATGTTCCTCCCAGCCATAGACTTTTTCGTTCATTCACTCTCAACAATAGGTCACCCCCGATATGGGGCTATGAATCCATGAGGATAAATGATACCTAATCTAAACTAAGGTACAACAACACACAAAATGAGGATACGACAAATAGTACTAACTCCAACAGTAGTTCCACCTCACAACTTCTCATTTCCCACAGCTTTTCTTACCCAGGTAAGTGTACCCCTTCACCACTTCCATAGTTCTTTGGGTGTACCACTTCCCTTCCATGGCTTCAAAAACATGATGACCATGAAGTATAGGATATTTGTGGCACTTGGAACATAAGGATGCTCTAAGAGTTACAACACCCACTATCCCAACACACAGGGAAACCTATTCCCAATAATTCTCTCACCCAAAGAGAATGCTACACAGTCCTGGAAACCTACTTCTTCAACCAAACAACCAAGTATTTAGAGGATAAAAACAACTTCATAACTCCCACTCTCTAGGAAATGGTACAAATGTTGGAGTGGAAGAATGGAATGCAATGAATAATTGATAATTACACTAAATTCCCAACATTGTATATGCATGTTCCTATATTGACACTTGGCACTCAAGGAACTACCTTTTTCTCCACTTGGTAATTCATTCCTCCCCCTTAGGAACTTCAGATAAAATCATATCATAAGACTTAGGACTTAAGAATAATACTATTTATTCCTTGGCTTAAGCCCCCTTGACTTAACCCCTTTTCACAAGTCTTAGCCCCCTTTCCCTCTCCTGGAGTCCTAGCCCCCCATACTGTTTCATTTGAATTGGTTTGCATAAGTGATGTATTTTATTAATATATCCGAGTGTTATTACATATCACATTTTTTAGGATTGTTGGCATTTCAACTCATAGGCTCCATGGCCTAAATCACACAAGCATTCTAGAATCAAAACATATATATACAAAGGAACTCTGGCCCAAAAAATCCTGGCTCACCAGCCTATAAAACATATGTACAACTGGGGTTTATATTGGGGGTATTACATTCCCCCCCCCTCCCCCCCTTATTTATGCAATGCCCTCAGTAAATTTTATGCAATGTACATTAAAAAATCATTAACAAATCTCTAAAAATATATTCAAGTACTCTTATCGCATGGTGTCCTCATGCTCCTCATGTAGCATCTTCAGGACTATAACATGTTCACTGGAATTTACTTCTATCCATGCCTTGGTCATTGAATATTTTTTTTTCTTATGGTGATCTTCGTTCCAAGTGCTCAATTCATGCATTCATTCTATAGATGTAAGGATTTTTCTCTATTCCATAGAGTTGGATTAGGGAAGAATTCAACTAATTGTTATTTTTTACACACCCTCATTATTTTGGACACCATGCCATATGCATCCTTGAGTTTCCTCTTCCTTGCTTCACTCAACCTTTTAGGATGAGGCATCCCTTGTCTTCTACATAGTCGTTCGATGATCCATCTTGCCAAGGCGTTTACATGCAAGGAGAGTGCCAACTTATCGCTAGACCTCCACTAATGGTCTTCACTCTCTGGAAATCATAGGGTTCTAGTGTCATAAAAATATTCTTTATTCCTAATCTTTCCACTTTAATATCCATCATCTCATTTGTATCACATACCTATAGTCATCATGATATAATATCATAACAATTTCAATTAGAAATACATTTTTTTTTCATAAGGAAATTCAAATTTCCCTAAGTATGAGACTCCTTCTCATAATTGCTTGGCTCTCGTAGTAGAATACATCAATATTTCTTATGGCCTATTCCATTTCCATACACAAGACTATTTTTTCTCGCAATACTCTCAACCTTTCGTTCATCCAAATATATTTCCAGTATGTTAATATTATATACTTTTATTGTAATATTTACAAAATATCACAAAGTGATCTCAAAATTGTTTACACTTAACTATTCAATCACTTCCATCAATCCACCTATTAAATAGAATGAAATTATCAATCTTTACACATGCATTATTACCAACTAATATTTTCCTTCTTCTATCCATCATTATTTTCATTACTGTATTCCATGATAGAGTTTTCATGTAGTCCATCCTCATGTTACTACTTTAACCGACAACTCTTTCATTACAATATATAACAATGCCGAGAATTTTATCAACTTCATGAGTTAGTAATAATTACGTTGTTTCCGTTTTTAGCATAATCATTTCTATGAAATATAATATATGTATGCATTCACTAAAATACATTCAACAATGTATTCAAGAATACACATATCTATCTTAGCATGCATGCCTACAAATATACCATTTTCACACTTTTATAACTTATTCATCCATATCTATTCAATGCACCCTTGCATTGATTTTAGAATGCCCTTTATCTAAGTCATGCATCCCACCATGTTCAATTGGAAGGTCTGGCCAATGCCTCGACACACCATCCATATACTTCCTATTTCTTGTTCAACTATTTTGATGCCTTCCTTTTCAACCCAAACACAACACCAATAATATAATTATTTGGTTCTCTTTAGTGTTGACAAAAAGGTTGCAGTACAAACATCAATTATAAGTAGGAAGACCATTGTACACTTGTGTGGAACTATAACATTTTCATATCCAACATTGTCATGGTCCCACACATGGCTATCTTAACTAGCATTCATTTCTATAACAACGATATATCTCCTGAACTGCTTTGGTTATTTCCTCATAACCAACACATTGATGACATGATATTATGTCATATGAATGCATTCAAAATCTATACAAATTTTGTAAATATCTCAGACCTTCAACATTTACCACACCCAATGGTATATCATTCCTTTTATTTCGTTCAAAACAAATAATAATATCACTTCATATGTTCACTGGGGGAATCCTTACCAAATTCCCTTCAACATTCATGTACCATAAGTACATCAATTTCATACTTGCATAGCTATCATTTAATTTATTTGATGCTACATGATTATCTAGTATATGTAGAAGCTCCCATGCTTCCTTCACCAACCTCTTATTCAACATTTCATTTTCCTCTTATTTCCTTCATATGGATGACTTCCATATGCAACACCATAGATACTTTTAACCATGCAATAAATTCCTATTTCTTGGCACAAAAACCATCATTAACAACTTTAATATTCATATATAACAATAGACTAATTTGATTTTAGAACATATTATATACGCTCTCAAACACTTCCACATGCACTAATGCATATCTATATGCACTAAGTATGCATCCTCAACATGCCCATGAGTACATATGCATTCCATATTCACATAATATATATGGTTTTATTCAAATTCCATTGGATTCATATATCCTTTTATGCTCTCATTTAAATCATTCAACATGATTTCTCGCTTCACTGGACACTTTCTATCCAAATCATACTTGACCAGTTTACATTTCCATCCATGCTATCTTATTGAATTTTGATCTTCAACATCCATTTACTTTTATAGACCAAATTGATTCAACTTTTCCCTATCTAAACACTTCAACACTTGTGGTTCCTGCACTATTCTCTTCTCCCTCTTTATCCAATTGGATCTCAAACTTGACTTCCTTAGTCAAGTTTTCAGCATACTATAATTCTGCATATATGCCCTCTTATTCTTTTTGGATTCATAGAAACTACCTTGGAGGAGTCAAATTTATTTTTTATCCCATTGTAACCTCAATTGGAACATCCAATATTGTATCCCTTCCCAATTAATTCATTTCCAATGGAGATAGTTTCTTTTTAGGTTCCATCTCTTTTGTGTACTATATCAAGCATATAACCATTTTTTTCTCCATGTGTCTTCCTAGAAATTTCATTTATGAAAACCACCTCCGTACTTGAATCCTTTTGACTTGTCATCCAATTCCATCCTCGGAATGCACTTAGTACCCTTGGAATGCACTCAACCTTCTTTATATGCATCAACAATTCTCTTCTATTTTTTTCATCCTTCCTTGAGTCTACAATACACTCCAATTAGCTTGGCATCCTTCATTGTATCTTTTCCATTATCTCAATATGATTAAGAACTTTGATTGGTCCTATAATTCTTCTTCCATTTATGGAATACCATTTCTTTGGAGTCTAATTGCATCCTTCTAACGAATTTCTTCGCGTAATGCTTGCTTAATGCATTTGTTGGCACTCATTATCATACATGCACTTTCATTACATCACCCCTGAAGTTTTTCCACATGTACCATGTTTCCACTATGCACTTCTGATAACAATAATGGATATGGTACTCCAAAACTTCATAATTGATCCCTAGAGATGATGCACCTTATCTCCCAGTATACACTATATCTCTCTTTATCAAAAGACTAGCTTCTTGAATTCTCAATTTAGCTAGTTGAACCTAGATCATATCTTAACATTCTTCCTTCCTGGACTTTGATCATCTTGTGAAGAATCCTTGAAATAAAACTCTTTATTTGAGTGTTTCTTATCCTCCTTAATACCAAGTCAAAACTCTTTCATGTGATATATAAACCATCCTTCTAGTTTTCATCTTTTGCAACTCCATGTGTACCCATTGCTCATGCATTATCATAAATTGTGGATGGTCTCTCTCTTACTAAACATCCCCATTTGGTTTGCAATTTTTTCATCTGGATTTCCCTTTCGAAATAAAATTTCCATTGTAAGTCTTCCATATTACTTATTGAATTCAAATGTCTTATTCCTTCAACTTCCTAAAGAAACCAATGCACATTTTGAAGAATTTTCCCTGCCTTTTTTCCTCATATATGTAGATTTCTCTTGCATCTTCCACATATATAGACCTCATTCTAAACCTACTATGTTCTATATTTAACCTTGAGTTATGAAAAATGTGCATACAACAACATTTTTTAGCTAAAAACAATAATATACAATTATGGGAATATATGCACACTTTTTCCTTTTAAGGTCACCGATCATTCTCCTTTTGACTTCCCATGAATTATGCTACTCAATTCATAATTATAGGTGTTAGAAAAGAGAGGATCGCACTGCAATAAAATAAAATAAAATAAAATATATTCATAAATAAAACACAAAAGATACACAATAAAACATATACACGGATATATGTGGTTCACCCGATGTGGGCTACATCCACCAAATAAATTGTCATTCCTTCCTTTATTATTATCCAACAAATGAAGGGTTACAACCTACAAAACTCTTGTTGCAACTTCATCTTCTTTATCTCACAGTCTCCTCTCTCAGAATACAAAATTTCCCCCCCACACACAAAGCCACATACAATTCCTCATAAAATGTGGTTTCCTTCTAGGGAAAAAAACCCTAACATAAATTATACCATCATATATGTGACCTTGTAATGAACGATCTAGATTAACTACGAAATTACAATATTTTACAAGGCAATTTTACCAAAAAATTCTCTTCGAGGGCGCTGCCCTTGAATCCCCACCAAGGGGGGTTCCATAAAGTGTCGCCACCCCGTTGAACCCCCTAGCTCAAGATGTGGGGGGGAAATCCCCCCTACACCCCACCATAAAGAAATGGGGTGAAAATGCAACAAAAATAAGACCTATGAATCATGAAGATAATCGGGCTCCACAACCAACACTAGGTGCATATATGGATTCTTCTATTCAAGATATTTATGATGACTACTTTCTTTCTCAAATATGTGAGGAAATAGGGAAAAATATGTATGATACATTGATAAGAATGAAACCATGGAATTCATAACAACTCCCATAATCTTCATCTGATGCTACAGTAAAAATATCTAACAATCTAGAAATGACAACTTTGCCCTTTTTTTCATCCCTTTTTCCAAACTTAGAATTTTTATCTCAATTAGCTATCTCCCAAACTGAGCACTTTTGGAAAATTTTCACTAAAACAAAGTTATCTGGCATGATCAGTACATAAAATTTTGATTAACTAATATTTTCTATATTTTGCATCCGAGGACCCTTTTCCTCCTCTAAAAATCCCAAAAATCCCCAAAAAGTGGTCCGGAATAGTGGATTTTCCCCTTTTTTGGCACCTCCACTCCATAATCCTTGGAATATGACCAATCCATTAGAAAAATATCTTACTTTCTACATTTTGGACACATTGTAAAAGGATCAACAATATTTTTTCTCCTGCCACTGAGCTTGACCCTTATCTTCAAAAACAACTAATTTGAATGTTTTGGAAAATCAAAGAATAATTGGCTAGTGGCCCTATATGACACTTTTGTAACCCTTGGATCTGTGGAAAAAAATAATAAAACATGGTCTTCTTCTAAGTTATTATGCTCCTGTTATGACCAACATATGATTTTGGTTCCAGATTTTTTTTTTAAACTATAGGGCAATTTTACCTATGTGACATATTTGTTGATGTGGTTTTTGATGTTTCCTTCTAGGTCCACGTGGCACCTTGAGGTGATTCCATATTATCCTCTAGGAAACCTTGGTACTTCCCCGTCATCCTTCATCACCTTCCTCCTTATCTCTCTCTCTCTCTCTCCTCCTTTTTCTTATTCTTTTCTCTTTCTTTTCCTTACCTTTAATATATTTTATAAATAAATAAAAATATATATATTTACGGGCCCATGTGTATCGTATGTCCATCTCGCACACATATGAACTCAGATGGGAGGGGTCCCACCTTGTCTACCATATCTCCACCTATCACCCTTTCATTTTTTGTGGGGATGGGTAGGTCCCATTCCACACACTTTCCCTTAGGTGTGTGAACTTGCATGCTCCCCAATATAATGGTGGATATGCTCATGGGAGATGAATGATAGAGGACCCCTTTCAGATTTCCAACATGCTCGATGGTTATCATCACTTTGCAACACGATACCACAAAACTGCCATGATACTTGTCACATTTCCATTGCTTTAACATCACCAAAAACTATTTCAAAACTTATTTAAGAGCAATGTGATACCACTTATGGTATCAATCGATATCACCTCATCCATGTCCTTCCTACGTTAGCTATTGGGCTTGCTACCACAAACTGTAGAACCTGGACCTTGCCACCTTGACACCAACCCATCATCGTGGAACTACCACCATGGAATTCCATGTCACCACTTCCACCTCACTTGACACATGGTGCCCATGTCATCACTAACGTCATGCATGGAAAATGCCCAAATTTTCCCAAAATTACAAATTTTCCAAATTTTTCAAAAAATGCCCAAATTTAAAAAAAAATCCTGACTTTGATAGAATCTCTATAATTTACTTCCTATGGCCAATTCCATCCCTATGCATGTCAATTCAAACTCTTCACCCGAAATTCAACACTTTCACATCGAATTCTATATGAATTTCACTGTATAAATTAGGACGTTTTCCCAATTTGACCTGGGCTACTCTATAATGTCCAAAACTCGACCAATTATAGGCCCAAAATGATCAACTAGAGGTTAAAATTGGGGATTTTAACCCAACCACCCTGGTTCCTACTAGGATGGTGGGGCAAGTTGGAAAATTTCACTTTTTTCTCATGAAATCACCCATTGATTCTTAGCTATGATACCACACTGTAACATACCCAAGACCACACCTAGGCATCATCACTAAAATATTGACTTCTATCACAAACTGAATTTTCCATTTTTCTTCAATTCATCCCATTAATTTCGTTGGTATTATTTGTTAATGAATATGCCCTGCACATGCAACAAATATGCAGTTCTAACCACATACAACCCATGTATATTTATACACAATTAGAGAATAATTGAATTAACATAAATAACCACGCATTAATAATCATAAGCACATAAAACAACACTTATCTTATAATGAAAATCACCAATTGATTGCAAACCTCAGAAGTTTCTCCTAGCCATAGACTATGGTGTTCATTCACTCTCAAAAGCAGGTCACCCCCAAGATTGGGATATGACTCCACTAGGTCAAAGGATACCTAAGAAAAAATAAGGTTCAACAACACACAAAATCAGGAAAATCCTAACGGAACCAACTCCAACAATGATTCCACCTCATAGCCTCTCACTCCCCATAACCTGTCCCACCCAAGGAAGTGTATCCTTTCACTTCTCCAAAGTCCTACAATTGTCCCACTTCACTTCCATGGTTTCAACAACAGGACAAAGAGGAAGTATCAAATATTTGTGGCACTTAGAACACAAGTATTCTCTAAGATTTACAGCAACCACTAATCCAACACACAGGGAAACCTATTCCCAACAATTCTCTCACCCAAAGAGAATGCTCGACATTCCTAAAAACATGCTTCTTCAACTGAAACCTGATCCAGATTTTATGAGTAGAATGAAATGAATATAGATTATTAAAATATGATTAACACAGAATAACAGAGATACAGTAAAACTAGCTTTCTATTCAATAACAAAATAAGCCGGAACTGTAAAATGTAGCGGAAAACAAGCTTGCTGGAATGGTGGCGGCTTATCTCTGAGAATAGATGTGATGGTTGTGATCATTCGAAAAAAGATGATTACAATGAGGCTCTCAAATAATTTTTACAATAAAAAGGAATGTCAAAAATGCTAGACATCCAAAAACCTAACCCTAGGAGATGAAGTGCCAAAAGTCATGTGGGCCTCATTTGGGTAAGTTAGTACATCAACTTCTCGGGGTCGTAACTTTTCCATACGATCTCCGTTTTAGGTGCATGATAGCCCGTTGGAAAGGTATCATCGAAGAGATTAATTTTGGGGGCTCAATAATCCCTTCGGTGATCATTGAGAAGCTCTGTCACATACGCACTACAATGTAATGGAATTTTCATTTTCTTTTTTTCCTCAAGGGACAGAATCCCCGAAGTCCTACGGGGGTCTAGTGCAGGCTAGTTCTTCCCTGTTCACCTCCTTGTGATCGTGGGTTAGGACCATAGGCCAAACAAACCAAGTGCCTTTTCGTGTTTCATGACTCAACGATACAATTGAGTCCAATCTTGAAGGTAGAATGGTGAGGAGGCTTCGAAACAAAACCCTAGCTGTAGATCTGGGCGCGCAGATTTCGGCCATCCAGATCTACCCGCCACTTAAAGACAAAGCACTAGCTCCCTTTCTTTATTCCCTAGTTCGATAGGACCACATATGCACCTAAATGCAGGCACCTTTCACAACTCGCGACCTCGCGAGTCGTGATTCGAAGACCCTCGAATTTTTCTTCACAAATCACCGATACCCGAGATCAAAAAATGGGTATAGCTTCCTTCTGTCAGCGTCCTCTGCGCATGACCGTCGGCTAGGATAAACTCTAGCTCCTCTCACTATTCGCCACTTTGTGAGTTCAACGGTTGAACTCTCTTTCCTCCCTTATGCGATCCTCCAAGACTTGAGAGTCAGCGAAGGTTGACCTTCCCTTCGTACTGCTCGCAACTCGCCCCTTCACGAGTTGTAGCGTCGAATCTTGGCACCTTCCCTTCACGAACCCTCGAGAAGCGATATTTAATTTTCCCTCTCACATTCTCGCTACTCGTGACTTCGTAAGTCCAAGTGGTTAGCTCTCATGCCCTTCTCCCGCGAATCCCCAAGACACGAGAAGTCAACGGAGCATTGAATCCCTTCTCTAGGTGATGCGTGTCCACCCGTCAATCACACGGGCCCCACCTTGAAGTTTTACCATGTGTTCTCTCGTGCTCGGCTCTCGGCACTTCACTACTCGCGACTTGGAGCACCCATCCTTTGGGCTCTTACCTTGCGAACCTTCGAGTTTGCGAGCTCCCTGGATCTCTGCCAATTGTCCTCCTCGGATGGACGGTCCTGATCCTATCGTGGCTTCGCCACTCACGACTTGGAGCATCCAACCTTTGGGCTCCTACCTTGCGAACCTCCGAGTTTGCAAGATCCTTGGATCTCTGCCACCTGTCCTCCTCGAATGGATGGCTCAGATTATTTTGCCCCTATTCACGAGGGCTTAACCCTCATCTGTCTCCCTATATATCTAACGACTGTCGGGTTTTCTAGCTAAGATTTGATGGTTCAGATCAGTCCTGATGCCGCGCCCTTTCGCACTGCTCCTTGGACATGGAAAAACCAACGGTCCAGATGTTCTCATGGACCCTGCGGGTCTACGATTCTGATTTCCTCGCTATTCACGAAGATAGAGGAAAAAGGGTTAAGGCAATTAACACCCTTGTTTATTCCTTCAATTTAACGGTCGTGAATGACTGCAGATCCCCTGACAGGATCTCATCCATTGATCAATACTTATCCCTACACTACTACTTCAGGACTTTAAGAGGGTCATTCCTCTTCGTACAGGGTTGTTAAGACTTGCACATTCAAGTCCTTTTTCCAGGTTCTTGGTAAACCTTTCTAAGGAGGGAATCTCTGTGAAGAGGTCTATTCCGAGGAATTCCTGGAGATAGATAAGGGGAAAGAAATTCCCAAGAACGGACTGGAAGTCCGACTTGGCTCAACTTATGCATAATTAGATTCATTTATCAACATAATCCATGCGTGGTTTTTCTGTTATAAGCATATACAACTACTAGTACTGATCAAAATACCACACAGACCTTCTTATAATGAAAACATTCACAGTTTCACATCTTATGAGCATAATTATCAGAATACATATATTTCCAGATGCCAAAGGCAAAACACTTATTAGAAATAACGCCAGGGTTAAGTAACTGCTGAGAGGGGTGATCGTTTCTACCCAACCATAGGCTTAGTGACTCCCAACGGATTTACCACTAGCCACCCCCGAGCTGAGACCACGATTCTGTGAGACTGCGTCTCTATTTGCCAATGACCAGGAGCAAAGGTTGCAATCATTCCTCTCTGCTATCACTCACTCTGCGTATTTCCAGAGTTCCCCCATTGATTCTGCCCCTAATCGCTTCTACCCCACGCCTTACCCTCTTGCGAGGTTGCGTGTGGCATGATTACCCTCGTGTTGGTCAAGCCTAACAGCTCTACGGATGGGCGGTTCACCTCCCATCTCTCATTAAACCATCTACCTACCAGCCTGCGAGACATTTAATTCAGGGCCAGCGAGTGGCTTTTGGTTCTCCGGGCCAGTGGAGTCCAAATATGGTATTAATTATCGGTGGAAGTTAACGCCACCTTTCTAGGTGCCTTCCACCACCATCGTGGTCTCTTTTTCTGCACATCCCCTCTCAGCAGTCCTGTAATAAAATTCATAATGTTATTCACATCCATTGACCTTTTCCTCAAGGTCCATTTACATCACATATTCACATTTATGAGTTTGTCATAGTTCTTGGCTAGTCCAGTTATTTTTACAAACTGTGGGAAATAGGGTGTTACAATTCCATCCCCCTTAAAAAGGAACATCGTCCTCGATGTTCTTATCTACTAACATGAATTGCATGTACAGAAGTAAACAAAATCGGATATGCATGTCTCATGGCATCCTCCATTTCCCATGTAGCCTCATCTGGGCCAAAATGTTTCCACTGCACCTTGACCTGTGCAATGGTTCGGTTCTAGAGCGGGGTTTCCTTTATGTCCAGTATGCATTGGGGTTCTGGTAGAAATTCTCCCTCCGGTTCCACCTGGATTATAGACTAGTCAATTATATGATTAGCATCATGTACGTATTTCTTCAGTAATGAAACATGAAAAACATTATGTGCTTTTACTGTGGGAGGAAGTGCTAGCCGATAGGCTACATGTTTCACTTTATATAGAACCTCAAAGGGTCCACAATACCGGGGTGCCAACTTGGCACAAGCTCCCATTTTCAGGGAACTCCTTCTGGGATTAATTCTGAGATATACATGGTCTCCCATTTTGAACTCTCTTGGAGTTCTCTTTTGATCAACATAACTTTTCTGTCGGTTCTGAGCGACCTTCAGATTTTGTTTTATCTGAGTCACTTGTTGTTCCATTTCTCTCAGCATGTCGGGTCCAAAAGAAATCCTATTTATAGGATTACTCCAGCTGACTGGAGTATTACACGGTCTACCATAGAGGACCTCGAAGGGACTCATCTTTAAGGAGGTCTGGTAGCCTTTGTTGTAGGCAAATTCTACCAATGGCAGGTAGTCTTCCCATTTCCTGGGTTGATGCATTACATGCATCCTTAACATATCCTCTAATATTTGATTCACTCTTTCTGTCTATCCGTTGGTTTGAGGGTGATAGGTGGTGCTAAACAACAATTTGGTCTCTAAACCCGCCAGTGATTTCCAAAAATTGGAAGTAAATTTTGTGTCTCTGTCAGATATTATCTCTCTCGACATACCGTGAAGTCAAAATATCTTTTTCATGAATATCTGGGCGATATCTATTGCCTTGTAGGTTGATTTGACAGGGATGAAATGAGCATACTTGCTCAATTTATCCACCACCACCATAATAGCATCATTATGTTTGGTTGAAGTTGGTAATCCAGTGATAAAATCCATGGAGATGGTTTCCCATTTCCATTCTGGGATAGGTAAAGGGTGTAATAGTCCTGCTAGGTGTCGA
>JASDQU010211823.1:7386-18684 GCA_032191745.1 Picea mariana | reverse complement strand
TTAATTCATATCATCCAACTATTATAATATATGAAATTTATTCAATTAAATTTAAAATACTAAATATGATTCCAGAACTCATAGATGTTGCACGAAGTCATTTTGTTGGAATTATCCTTAGAAGTTCCATCAAAGTAAGTATATATTCATTGGGATCTACCTAACCCAAACTTTGACTTTATAGATTGGGACCTTCATTCTAAAGATTTGGACCCAGATCTTCCTCATCCATATATGGACAAGTCATTCTTCCTCACCCCACTTATTAAGGTCAGGTAAGCAATCCTTCGAACTTCAAAAGACTTTTCTTTCAAGGAGCGAGATGACCCAAACCCTAGGGTCAAAAATTATGACTGATGAGTAGGATTTGAATTTGAATCTTGAGTGTCAAAAGGATCGAGTTGACGATTGAGCCGATCCACTAATACCTCTCACTACAGATATTTGAACCACAATGACGGGCCAGCTACATAGCCAAGGGAACATGGAAAGGAATAGTTATAGACTAAACTTCTAAAACCACAAACAAAAGAACAAAAACCAACACAGGAAAGAACCAAGGGAAAACTATCTCTTAGAACTTTTTGGTAACACTGGGGATTTCATCAGGATTCATACCTTGAAAAGCACATTTTAGATGTCTTTCGACTTTCTGTTATGGGGACACCCTCTCTCCATATCCAACTCTCTACGGTCCACTTTCACTACTTTTCACTCTACTTATCATGCACATTTTCATTAACCCTTAGATCTTAGGAAGATTTGAAGGGAGCATTCTCTTTTTTCTTTTTATAGTATATATGGGGTCTTCGTGAGGATTATGGCTACTAAAATGAATATTCAGAGGGATTTTGACTATTGGTAATGTGACCTATGCATGCATACTATTTATCATATATACGTTCTTAACAACCCATCTTTGTCTCAGTATAGTTTTTCAGTGGCATGTTTTGGTCCTCCTCCCCATTACTAAGAAATAGTGAGCCATCATTTTTGGTAAGAGATACTATCATTACCACCTAGACAATCAAGTATCCAACCCTTAATCACAACAATCCAATTGCAATAGCGGAGCTCTACCAACTGAGTTATATCCCTCATTGATCCAAAATGGATCTAAGAATGCCTAAAAATCAAAGTTCTTGGAATCGGACGAAACCAAGGCCATTGCATCTAGATCATCGCGCTGATTCCGACCATATAATTGCTTTCAAAAATGGATGTCATATGAAAAAGATATCGCGTTCTGACCGATTTCCCAAACAGGAAAAAATTCAAACTAGTCAAACTCAATAGGTCGTACTGTTAACATCAACAATACGACAGGTGACGTTAGGATGATGTCATCATGATGACATGGCATCAACAGGAGGTGACACATGTCACTCAATTTTGGTGTTCTTGGGATGAGTTGGACTAGTACGGAATTGACACGTGGCAATGTATGGATGAGACGTGGCAGTTTGTACATGACATGGCCCAATGACAGGTTTACACATGGCAATACAAACGATGGGTGGTTGTATGGAAGTTGACATGGAAGGGTGACTAGGCTGTACGGAAGATGGTGTGGCAGGGTGACTAGGTTGTACAAAAGATGATGTGGCAGGGTGACTGGGTTGTATGGATGTTGATGTGGCAGCTGACTAAACATGTTACTAGGTTGTACAGCAGTGACATGGAAACTAACATGGCAACTGACTGTGCATGTTGATTGTGTGTTAACTGTACAATGACTGTATTGTATGGACAAATCACGGGGTGACACGTGGCCCATTCAGAGGGTGCCACATGGCACCTTGGATTTTTCCAAGGTTGGTTGGTCCAAAAATTTTGTTGCTCTCCATGGGGGTCAAACCCCTGACCTCTTGGGCAACCAACGGACTAACCTCCTACACTAGCCACTTAGGAAAATATGGTCCTTGTTTCAAACAACCACCGGATTTGATGTTAAGTTGAGTGTAGCGAGAGTTGTGGGATAAGCCCCAGCCAGCGGGGGCTAGCCTCGACCAACCAGGAGCTAGACCGAGGGCTACCGAGATATTGAAGGGCACGTGGAGTATAGGTTGTGGCCACATGGGCCATAGCCACATGACCAGGACCAAAGAGAAAGGGGGGCCAATGCACCAGTTACATCACGTAGGCATATGGTGCCTCCCATATGGTCAGGAGCTCGAGTAAAGGGGGTTGCACCCTGTATTTTTTCAAAAATGGTTTTTTTTACTATATATTACGATTTTTTTATGATTTCAAGCCTGTTTTTAATGGATTTTAGCCATTATTGGGGGATCTGAAGCCCGATTTGAGGCCAGATCTTGGGAGGATGATACCAACTCCCCATCTATATAAACCATGGGTTCTTAGCAGCATGAGAAAGGTTCATAACAGGATAAATGTTGAGGAATTTGAAATCCAAAGTCATTTTTATGCAGGGAAGCCATTGAGGAGGGGAGCTTTGTGGGCCAATTCCGGGAGCTACGCTCATCTCTTTTCAATGTTGTCAGTTGTGTTGGATTCTTGAGGTCGAGAAGAACACAACCAGACCAATTTGTAATCCTTTTAACACTTTTTTGATGCACTTTTAAATCATTTAAGAGAACTAATAAATCATCACCCACTGAGACAAAGGCCCGAAGACGTAGGAAATCTTGTCGAACTCCATTAACAACTTTGTTGTTATGTTTTTTTGTTCTTTGTGCTTACATTCTTATCAACATTTCTTTATTATGGTTGTGATAATATCTCATTAATTTCTTCTTCTTTCATCAATTCCTAATTGGTAAATGAACTCATGCTTAAAAAATAACCAAGTCTTTAAAAGATCATTTTCGGATCACTCGTACTCGGTCCAAGTGGAGCATGCATCAACAAATAATTTTTTTTATGATTTTCCCTGATGCAACTGGGCTATCCTAGACTTGAACCAAAGAAGTTCCATCAAACAATAAAAATTTTGAGGTTTGATTTTTTAATATATTCATTTTTTTGTTGAATAAAATATAATTTAAAATAAATATTTACTATTGTACATCACCAACTTTATGATATCTCAATTAATTCTTAGTGATTCAAATGTTAACATAAACATATGTTAATACAATACAACATAAATTTGCTATAATAAACAATAAATATGACAACAAAAATATATCAAAACCACATCTTATGCTTGTACTATTTAACGTATTTTCAATATGGAGGTTGTAAATGGTTGTTAACTTTCCGTATCCAACATAATTATAAAATGAAGAAAAAAAAAACATAATTGATCAATATAGATACCCATAATAAAATGGCACATCCACAATATAAATGTTGAAACAAAGCATTTAAAAATCATTCTTCGTTGCCATCACCCTTATTATCTTCATCATTTGGCATTGTAACATTGTTGTTCTCAAAAAGATATTTAGATCTCGGATCATGTCTCAGTACGAACCACCAATCCCCATCCAACACATGTAGGTAAAAAATGACTTGGTTGCAATGTTTTGGGAAAACACAAGGATCCTTAGTTTCAACCCCTCATATTTTTAGAGTTAATACATGTTAGCCCACTATCACGATATTTCTTTACATTTTTTCGGTCAAAGGTATCTCGCCACTTGCAACAAAATATAACACATTGAAATGATGAGAAGTCCACTTGCATGATCTCTTGTATCTTTCCAATGTAACCTAACTTCCCCTCTATTAGGTTTTGATCATGGTGGATATCGTGACTACATTGGTCAAACTCGACCTCCAATCCACAATATTGTGTGATGTTTCCATCACCAACATAATAAGTGCGGAAATTATGTCCATATGCCCACATAGATGGGAACAAATGCACCTGTAAAAATGGGAACAAAGGATGGTGTCATTTGTCTAATAACTGAAACATTAATAAAAACATAATATGTGTTATAATTCAAATGTTCAATATTATAAATAGAATGTGGTACTCAAAGAGGTTATTAGTTGTTTCACATGATCCCAATGTTTAGTGCATCCACATCTTCTCCATGTGGGTTACGACTAGACACTTATATTTATCTTGTATTAGATTAGCCACCCAATTGTTGGGACATATTTTTGGCATATTTCTTTTAAATGATCATGATAAGGCATGATTCTACCATTCAACTGTCAGAATTATTTCCTGTCACTGCCCCATCTCCTTCTTTTCTCTCCGTACAACGTGGCCCATGGTCACGTTTCCTCTGTGTTGTAAAGAATGAATTTATTGATGGAATTGATTTGTAAATTCGTTGAAGTCTACAAAAGTTCAAAAAGAATAGAATGATATCAAATATATATTATCAACTTAAAGAATGAATTTATTGATGGCATAAATTTGTAAATTCGTTGATGTATACAAGAATTCAAAATGAATAGCATGGGATCAAATATATATTATCAACTTCAATTTAAACAATTTCTATGTACTAAATTGAAAAAATATAACTAAATTACTCTTTATCAAGCACCTTTTTCCATTCATTTAGAGTAGCTCCCCTTCCATTTTTCCTCATCTTGATGGTCATCCCAAATGACACCCTTGTTCTATCATAAATTTTCTTGATGTACTCACTAGAATAATAGAATGACTCATATACTATGTACCCCTCTGCCATAGAGCCCTCTGGTTTTGACCTTTGTCAAACTTACCCCTTCAATTTTTTCATGTACTTCTCTAAGAATAACATCCAATGACATGAGAGCACCCCAACTAATTCAACCTCATCAGGTAGGTGAATTAGAATATGGAATTGTGTGTTCATAAAACTTGTGGGTGGTTCCTTCTCAAACATACAAACAATCTCAACTATCTGATCTCAACACCACTGTGGAAAGCTAGCCATATGAATCTCCTTTGATATGTTCCAACATACAAATGAAAATAATTTATGTGTGACATGCCACAGGTCCTGGGGGAAGTCATGGTTCACACAACCATGCACGAACAAAGGATAATAACACTAGGAAATAGACACACACATCATTAATTTCCATAAAACTGTGAGTGCATAACATATTTTTACTGACAGTATAGAAGAAGAATCATGTATTCAACATACATACCCTTAGAAGGTTTAGATAGTCATGTGATTTCAACCCCAACAAATTCCCTTCTATAGTGAGGCAATGTCCTAGAGTGGACCCATATAAAGAAGGTGCCTTCACACCCAATATAACATACTTCACCTTTGAAATATCATCTTTCTTCAAAACCCATTGGACATCACCTTCTTTAAAAGACCAAGAGGGACCAACCACTCCTCTAGTTTATTTTCTTGGCCAATGTCTCTTTTTAGTATTTGAAGCAATACGATCTATCCTAACAACCTATGTCTTGCTTTTATTCGATGATATATGCCTCCATAAAGAAGATGAAACATTTTTTAATATATGCATGGGATGTAGTAAGTGGCCAATCTTAAGATGCTCCCAATATGGAAGATCATAAAATACAAATTTCATTTTCGTCCCAATGGAAATTTTATCAACATAGGTGTCAAAAAATTCAGGATAATCAAACATAGGTTCCCCATTTGAATCAAACAATTCTACCATTTCCTTCTCCTTCTCTATGTCATATTCCCTAATCCAATCTATCGTTGTCATTATTCCAGTTCTATGTGTTCTCTTTGTTTTACCATTGAAAGTAGATGCAACTCTTATATAAGGGTGGTATTCTAGGAGGAATACTCTCGAACAATCATACATGGGCTTTCATAGGTGTTTGGACCACCTAGCCTTTATAGAAGGTCCACAACATTTACATACATGATACCCTTTTGTTACAAGACCTGTGATGTTATCATATACAGAGCATGCTAGTGTCAAAAATATAGTTGCACCAAATGAAGTATGCCAAATAACATGACAAATATAAAAAAAATCAATCAACATGCCTACCAGAGAAAAATCCTAGTCCTGGATAATCATGTGTGGGGTATGCACATATGTCATACAAAGTAAAATACCTCTCCACTGGGATGGGTCTTGATACATCATATACATGTATCACTTCCCATAATTAATGTTTGTAGGTAGACATCTATTCTCTTTACTTGTCTTCTACCTGGGACTATAAGAGCCAACATAAGATTTTCATTCTTCACGAACAACCAAGGGGAGATATTTTTATTTATCACTACCACTGGCCAAAAATAATAGTTGGTGTTTTGGAGGGAATATGGATTAACTCCATCCATAGCTATGCTCAATCATAGGCTCTGTACTTCATCCTTGAATTTATCGAGCCATGTACCCTCTATATGATCCATGGCTATTGAATCTATTGGGATTGGCATAACTCCTAGCTCACTGCTATGTGAGGCATTCCACCACTACAACATGGCTAATTGCTTGCAATGAAATATCCTTTAATTCATTGGAATTATAGGCATGTGCATTAATATATTATGAGGAGAACCATGTGCCTTACACTTTTTTTTAATCTATGGTACCTATCATGCCCACATTCTTAACATGTGTCTTTGTCAACATATTTGTTTCTATATATAATACAATCATTTGGACATGCGTGGTATGATATGTACTCAACACCCAACATTTTTAGCATTTACTTTGCCTCTGCGCAACTATCAGGTAAGACAGTATCACTAAGAAGTACCTTATTTTTGAGCAACCTTCAATTAGTGGGCAATAGAAATGTACACTATCATTAAGCATGAATAAAATAAACTCTTTGCTTCCTTCATTGTGTGAAAATATTCCTTAAAAAATTAGGGGACTTAATGGTTAGTTACCTCAAAAGTGTCGAGAAAAACGCATCTGACATACCATACATTGCTTTCAAGTTGTACAAATACATTGTTGTCCCTAGTTGGGTAGACCTTGAACCATGTACTCAAACAAAGAGAGGGGTGGTGGAATCATATTTCAAGCTTTTGAAGAAGGTAATATGACATCAACGTCATCCCCTGGATCATTTTGTTGGAATGCATATAGCAACATTCCCTCCATGGATTGGGTATCTTACAAGAAATCATCCATACCAACCTCTGTATCATTATTTTTGTCCCCAACATGTGAAGAACTAGTGTTATTGTAAAGGTTTTGAATTGGTGACATAGGACGTAGTGAGAATTGAATAGGTGGTTGTTTCAACCATTCTTGATATACTTCCTCTCCGAGTTGTGCAATCCCACAACTTGACATCGTAGTGGGGTGCAATAGTAGATGGTGGATAGGTTGTTCATCATCATAATCTTGATTGTAAAAAATTTGAACATTACATTGATAATATTTGTAACACAATGCTTTTAATATGTTCAAACATTATACCAAATAGATATTAGAAGCATGGACATTTTTTTCCCAATAATAAACATGCAACCAACCACTTTATAAAACAAATGTCGAATTAAGAAATAAATTTACATTAGTTCCATTGAAAATTGAAAAATATAATTACTCAATCATCTTTTTCTTACGCCCTACGGGGTTGTCTACATAAAACAGATCCAATTCACAGTGTAATATCATTGACCCAGGTTGGTTGCTTGAAGATGGCATGTTAATATTGGTAGGGTAAATAAGTTGTCCATTTTCGTCAAACATATGCTTGTGATGTCTTTCTCCTTATTAGCTCTTATGGAATTTCAGGAGTACTCGAATATCTTGAGCATCTAAACTCGATCATAAATCTTGATCTTGCAAAATTCACTGAACAATTATTCAACCGCACCTGCATACAAAACATAAATTAAATGAGATAAATGAATTATAAATAAAATCTAGATGTATTGTTATCAGTGTGAGAGAACTTGAAAGACTTCCAATGATATGGAATGTGTTGCAATCTGAAGAATTGGTCATTTGATATTATAATTCATTTTTTCCTACATTTGATCCAAAACGGTCATTTTGGGAAGCATAGAACAATCTAACTTAAAACATAATTTCGAATAACTTTTATAAATTAACGATGTGCTTAATCATATAAATATGCACCGGTGCATATGAATAAACCAAATGCATCAGTGCATTTAATTGAGCGAAGCACCGAAGACTGGCCTTCGTTATTTCCTTCACAAAGAAAAACCTCTGCAAAATTTAAATACAGGTGTTTGCATTTGCATTTTGCAAATTAAAATGTTTACCGCACTAGTACATTTCTAACTGTATAGAGCACTGATTGAAGCAAGTTAGAAAAATAACACTTCCTTACTATCAATGTGTTGAAAATTATTAGAAAAAATAAATTGATGTGTTATATGTACACACCGCACTTGTGAGCTACTCACTATATAGCACACCATAAATTTAAGTTTCGAAAGAAAAAAGCAGCGATGGTGTTTATCATCAATGCGTCGAAATATACAATGAAAAAATGAGTAGGAATTTTAGTTTTTGTGTTTATAAATGAAAACACTATTCATTCTTTTATTTTTTGCCCAAATTTAGAAGGGAGATTTGTGCAACAAAGATTTATGAGCAAAGACTTTCTGAGTGGGTGGATTTTTTTTAAAAGGTTCAATTTGAAACAGATTACTGAACACATAGAAATATGCAGAGGAGAAATTTCAGGTATATGACTTTATTCTATTAATCATCTTAATCTTTCCCCTATTTGATTCAAACATTTTTCAGTGCATTCCCAAACAAAAAAAAAGAGTTTCATAGTTACCTTCATTATTGGAAGCCCTAATTTCTTCACTGTTTTTTTCTTTTCTCTTTTTGTATTTCACAAGGAGAATTTTTTTTAAGATTTTTTTTTATAGGGTTTGTTTATTTATATATGGGTGTTTCCTATCCATTGTAATGGAATCACTCATTCCATTGGATCCTAAAGTGTCTTTTCGCTCTCATTTTTTTAACACCTTTGCAATTAATGGTGCACTCTGTACATAGGAAGAACATCAGTGCATATTTTTATGTCAACAACACCGCTTAATTTAAATTATAAATAATATTTAAAAAGAAAACTTTTCATGATCGACGGTGCGCATTGTACTTATATAAGCACTAGGGCACATTTTCTTACAAAGAGCACCGTTGAGTTTAAAATGGAAATAATATTGTTTTATATGGAAACTACCATGTCTTAAATTTTTTCACAAGTCGACGATGCATAATAAACAATACTTAGGAAGTTGCACTTTTCTTAATTCATAAAGTACTGACTGAATACAAAAATTTGTAAAACGTTTTCAATTTCACAACGACATTGTTATAATGTACTAGTGCATATATATGGTTGATGCAATGATGCATATAAATATGGTTGATTCCCTGGTGCGTATTAAGTTACTATACACATCGATATCTTATTCTATACAAAAATACATAATTTTTATATCTAATGATTCCTATTTTTTTTTTTTTCCCAGAGAGATTTTGAAAATTTGAAGGGACAAACATGGAAAAGACCAAGACATGTTGGTAGTGATGTCCAAAAAAGTGTAGAAAAAGATGGTAAAATAAATGAACGGAATTTCATTGCAAGAGGAGCCATCCCAACTACAATTTCCATCAGAGGTATGTAATCATTTATTTATTCTTCTATGTACATCGAAATTAATTATTGCATGAAATACTAATTTTTAATTGTTTTGTTGGAGAAAAGAAAAAAAAAATAGAATCCATTCAACAAATAAGATAGGACGACAAGAGTGGTCGAACGTGTGGTTGCACCCAGAGATACTATAATAAATGGTATCGTGACCCGTGCACACATAAGTGGATCAAAGCCCACCCCCATGTCCTTCAACTTTTAATCCCCGGATGGGGTGTCACTCAGCTCATCAGGACATTTGGCGGTTGAAGGTACAGGGAGCCGTAGCATGGCCACGCATGCCAGGCATGTGCCAGGGCCCGTCACCCTGCCCTATATTTAATCGCTCCACTTCGGCCATGAATCACATTTACATCGACGTCCTTTCGATGCACTTGCAAGTGGGTTGGGTTATAATGGAGTTCCTCATGCTACTCGGGCTCATTCCGCAGAGGCACAACAGTCACCCCTGGTGCGCGCAAGAGCCATTCCCCCCCTATCATTCCTTGCTCCACGTTCCCTCTGCAATTCTCTCCGCTTGTGCCATGCCGAGGCAGCGAGGCAAACCTCGGCGAGGAGCGCCGTGGAAGCCCCGACGTCCTTCGCCCTCCTCTCCAGACACCTCCTCAGACGACTCTCAGCCAAGCTCTCAATTTGCTTCTTCTCCGGTAAATCTGCAGCCTCCGCATTTCGGCTCCATGGCCATTATCCCTAATCCTTCCGCCACTCTGCAGCGGCTTCACCCCGACCCCAGCCCCTCCCAACCTTCTGCCAGCGATTTGGGCCATTGCCAAATCCCTCCGAGCCATTTCAGTCCGCCTGCGACAGGCAGCCCGGCTCCCTTTGACAAAGAACACCTCCGGGACAGCCTGGCCACTCTGTACACCCTGGTATTCGAGCTGCGGCAGGAGGTTTCCGACTTGCACTTTCGGGTGGAGGTCACGGAGATTAAGGTGGCCGACTATCTCCAGATACTGGCTTCCCTGCGCGATGCTTTGTTCCTGAATTCAGACGTAGAGGTCGAAGCTGAAGACCCCGGAGTCGAGGGGGACGGAGCCGATGCGCGAGGATCTTCAGGCAGAAAGGAGGAGGCGATGCGGGAGTATAGTGTCACTGCAGCTGCTGGCACTCAGGAGCACGACGAGACTGGGCAAGCTGCGTATGAACCAGGGAATCCTCCAGCCACATGGCCGACCTATACGCCAGGTGTCTAGTAATTCTGTACATAGTCTCCAGGTGTCTTAGTCTCCAGATGTCTAGTATTTCTGTACTTAGTCTTCAGACAGTTATGTCCTATATGTTTTGTTTATGGCTTAAAATCCCAACTCCAACGGGCCGGCCGGACTGGTTTCCTCCATGATGGGGCAGTCCGGTAACTGTGGCCGGTATGACTTGGCATTGTTGACCTGGTTTTTTTGGAAGCTCTTAATATAATACTACTTTTATTTACAAAAAAAAATTGTGGATATTTTTAATAAATATAAATTTTCATTTTTTTTTATATGATCATACTCATTTAATATTTATTCTTTCATCATTTATTAATATTTACCATGGTTATAACTAATATTTAATATTGGTGAATTATGATTTTTTGATCGGTCAGTTGCTCAAGATTGGGATGCACTACATATATACATTGCAAACAATATTGATTGGATGAAGGTATGGATTGATAGATGTAAAGAACGTCATGGAGGTAGGTTATCATGGAAATAATTGTCTGAATTGGTTAGAGAAGCTCGTCATAATGGAGATTCTAATGTTACGCAGAGGGAAATAGATTT
>JASDQU010211822.1:7863-24620 GCA_032191745.1 Picea mariana | reverse complement strand
GGTCACTGCAGAGTCGAACATCGGTATGGTATTGGTTCAAGAGGATGATCTACTCGAAGAGCATGTGATTGATTACCAGAGTAGAGGCCTATTTGGACTAGAACTCAACTACTCCCATATTGAGAAAATTGTGTTGGCAGCAATGCATGTTGTCCAACAATTCTGTCATTATATTATGCTTCGTAAGACCACCATTGTTGTCATTGTGAATCTATTTCAATACGTGTTGACATGAAATGTCATCAGTGGAAAGATCAGTAGATGGATTGTTATCCTCTAGGAGTTTTACTTGGATTTTGTTTCTGTGAAATCCAAAAATTCAATGGTCTTTGTGAAACTTATCTTGGAACTTTCGGTCAAATCAGGTGATGCTACGCCCAAAGAATCATCGATTAAAGGAGATATTTTTTTTATTTCATCTTTGGACCCCTAGTATGGAGATATACTATTCTATATCTAGACTTTGAATTTCCTTGCATCTGCTTCTCGCGATGAGCATCGACGTATACGCCATCAGGCACAAAAATATCTCATACTCGATGACACTTTATATCGTCGAGGTGTAGATTGCATCATTTGTTAGTGCCTCATTCATGAAGAAGCGAAACTTGTTCTTAATGACTGCCACACTAGAGCACRTGGTGGTCATTTTTTTGGGTTGGAAATAGCCCAAACAGTTACTTTTGGATGACGTTAATCAAGGATTGCATTGAATCAGTCAAGAAGTGCCACCCATGTTAGATATTCTATAGGAAGATGAGGGCACACCCCGCTACCATGTTTCTCATCATTATTGTTGGTCCCTTCACCAAGTGAGGGATTGGTTTTACTACATGCCACCTGGCTCCATCCAGGGGGCATCATTATATAATCGTAGTAGTAGATTACTTCACAACGTGGGTCAAAGCTATGACAACATTCAATAATGATGGTGAAACAACAACTCTCTTTATTTTTAACCAGATAGTAGCAAGGTTCGGCGTCGTGAAGGAGATTGTCACTGACCATGGAAGTCACTTTCAGAACAAAATGATGTCCAATTTAACATCAAAGCTTGGGTTGAGGAAAGAGAATTCATCACCCTACTACCCACAAGTGAACAGTTAGGTGGAAGCTATGAATAAGTCCCTCAAGACTATTCTGCAGCGAATGATCAATTATGCCAAGTCAAATTGGAATTTGTTGTTGTACTCTACATTATGAGGCTACCAAACATTGGTAAAGGCTTCCACCAGTTTCTCACCTTTTCAACTTGTTTACGGGTTGGAAGCAGTATTTCCAATAGAGTGCCAGATCCCATCTCTAAAGTTGGAAGTAGAGTTATTTCCAGACACTTCATCACTTCAGGAATTCTTATTATATCTTGAGCAGCTCCATGAACAGTGTTGTGATGTAGCCTTGGCTAATGAGGCCCACAAGAAACGAGTCAAGTATCAATATGATCGGTCCATTCGTCCTCAAATTTTTTTCCGAAGGTGACCTTGTCCTGGTCTACGACCAAGATAAGGATCCCCTAGGGGTAGGCAAGTTCAAACCCATGGGGTTCAGACCTTTCATTGTGAAAGAGGTCTTAAAGAAGGTCTCTTATCATCTGGTTGACTTTTAGGGAAAGTCTTTAGCGAAGCCTACAAACGGGATCTACCTCAAGAAGTATTACTCATAGGTTGGTCGCCTGGATGACTTCTTGTACATATGTATAGTTCTTATACATTTAGCTTTTTTTCTTTTTGTTTTATGGATGTGTCATTATTTATCTCATATTTTTCACTGTGGAAGATGTCAATTCAATTGGAGGTTTTCTTTGTGTTCACAGATGGTGCTAGCCAACATACTCGGAGGCTTGCTTCCACAGCTTGGGTGATTTTCATGCCTCAAGGCCAACTGCTATCTTCTAGAGGTATATGTCTAGGTGACACCACAAACAATGTCATCGAGTACAACGCAGTGATAGAGTTTCTTCGTGACACTTTGTCGCATGGTATCTCTCACCTCTAGGTATACTTAGTTGCTCAGCTGGTTGTGTCCCAGTTAAATGGGGTTTACCTTGTTTATGATCCTACTTTACACTGACGATTCCTTAGGGTACATATCTTAGAACATTTCTTTGATTAAATTACGTATATCCATGTTCCTAGGAGATTAAATCAAATGACAGATACTCTAGCTAATCAAGTATTAGATTGGCATATTGCACAAACATACACATGTACATATATTTGTAAAAATGTGATCCATAAGACATAAAATATGTAAACACACACACACGCACATATATATATATATATCAAAAAGTGTCAAAGTACATAGGTGGGTGCAAACGCCTCAAAAATACATATCTGGTATACATCACAGGGCTTATGCCCTCAAAAATATACTAAAAGAGTGTCCTTGGCACATAAAGAGTCCATCCTATCTAATATTGGTGTCTATTGGCCTTGCCATAGTGAACAACGATGTTTTCCAAATGCTGGAAGAGTTGGACCCATTTTTGTGGCACCCCAACTATGTGAGGCTCCATCGATGGTGGGAGATCCTCGATCTTGATAGTGGGAACTGCATGAGTGAGCACGGTGAGGTTCCACTCCACCCATCTCAAAACTCTCTTAGCCTCTCCAACTGGAGGTCCTCCTGCTTCTGCTACTGGTTCAACATCTGCTACTAGTACTACCTCTGGTCGAGGATGTCACCTAGTCCTAGAGTAGTATGTTGGACGCATTGGTACCACATCTGTACATAACATATACATAGTTTCTAGATACTTTGATTCAAATAAAAATGATATATATTAAAAAGAAACTAAAAATTAAATAACTTTAAAAACAAATATACCTATCTCTCCTTGCTCCTCTCCAGGAGGTATGGGCATGTCTGGATCCATGGAAAAGTTGATTCCAGTGTAGGGGTAGTCCTCTATCATGGGAATATGTTGTGCCCACCAGTCAAAAAATTTATCATCAAAGGCCTCTATGGTCCTTCCTCCTCCCTATTGTAGCAGCAATGTTTCCCACCTACACAATGCTGGGAAGAAGGCCACATGCCCTCGTACTATCTCTCGTGGACTCATGTTGGGTACCCTCTCAAAGAATAATGAGCACAAAATGCTACCAAACCCAAATTTTTTTTTACTCCTCCCTCGACACTCTATGAGTTGTCTCTTAATGTAGTCAAGCATGGTCGTGCTCTAGTCGAATACTCATGTGTTTAGGCACTACATTTCACAATACATGTGCACTGGGGAGGCTTGATGTAAGACTATGGATCTGGTGATCCATCCAATAAGAAAAACTATCAACTTTAGTGATAGGTTGGTGATCTTATGAATGAACACCTGAGACCCTACTTTCTCAATGTCGACCTCGCAATGCATTTTGACTAGTTCGGAAATGTTTTAAGGCCTGGGGGAAATGCATGCAAGTTGACTCATTCCCCTCTCCTTGAGAGGCCAGTCAAGAATTAAATGTCCTCAGTCATTGGATTCAACGACTACCCCTTGAGCATAAATTCCTCTCTGTCACGGTGCCAATAATCCATCAAGGAATTCAGCAGCCTGGGTTGTGCCCTCATGAATGGACACTGGTAGAAATTCCATAACCTGCATTGTTTCAATGTAGCGATAGCAGTAGGGTCCTCATCGACCAATATATCAATATCCTCATGCTCCCACTCTCTCCATTGGACATACATCATGTTACATGACAAGTTCAAGGGGGGATTTAATTCTTGCATATTCATTTTTCTATGTTATTGAGGATGTTATCACATATGTTTTTATGGAGGGGATTCTTCCCTAGAAAATAGCCCCATAGTGAAACAATGATAAGAAGTGGGAAAAAAACCCATAAAACAGACTTATCCTAAGTTTTGGGTGCCCGGGTGCATAGATTTGAGAGACTGAGATCTGTGCGCTCAGATCTACAGCCCAGGATCCATANTCAAGGATTAGGTTGTGACCTTGTTTCGGCTACCCATGAAAAGTGTAGTAATGGATATCATGGTAGTTGATGTTCCCCCCAAGTTCAACATGCTATTGTCAAGATCTTGGATAAAGATAATTGGGGAACTTTGCAAATGGAACTCACATATGCTACCATTCCTATGTTTGGGGGGGAGCATAAAACACTGTACAAAGAAGCTCATTTGGCCTATATTATTAGCGATGAAGCAGACCCCACCAACCATCCTATTTTTTAACTTGATACTGATATGGGATCCAGCTTATTGCAACTCACTGATGCCCCTGAACCCCCCTCTTGAAATTAGAAATCAATCCCTTACTCTCTATAAAGATTCTCCCCTGATTGCCTTTGTTTGGAAAATGTTCTTTGATGGAGCATCTTCTAGAGAAGGTGTTGGTGTTGGAGTGGTCCTTGTTTCACCTGTTCAAGAGATTATATCTCTGTCCTAAAAATTAGAATTTGAAACTACAAATAATGTGGCAAATTATGAAGCTCTTTTTTTGGGTTTGAAGGCTGTAAAARACATGGGAATTAAAGAGATGTTAGTGTTTGGGGATGGTGAGTTAATTTTCCATCATATCAGAAACATGTATCAAGACAAGMACCCTTGGCTTAGGAGTTACATAAATCAAGTTTGGGATCTGATTGATAGTTTTTTMTTTCCTTTCAACATCTCATTTGTTCCAAGAGAAGAGAATTATATGGCCGATTCTCTGGCTTCTTCAACAAGTAATTTTTGAATCCCTCTGCCACCTAAACTTAGGTATGATGTAGAAGTGAAATATAGACCCTTTAYACCTAACAATGTCAAACATTGGAAAGTGTTTGAGGATGATCTGGAAGTCAAAAGATTCCTGGAGATCRTTGATGATTTTTCTTCATTACACATTGATCAAGATCCTGATTTTGAAATAAATCCTCATGATGAAGTTTTTTTGAACAAAATTGCTAACCATCAYATTGTGTAGCTRCCCATAAATCATATCCCAAAGGGAACAGTTCCTTTGGAAAGACTGTTTGAGAGGAATGGTGTCGTAGTAAAGGGTAAAGCCTCAATGGAGAATGTTGAGGTGTATGAGTGCAATATTGGCACAGAGGAGGATCAAAAATTTGTCAAGTTGTCAAGCATCCTGTCAAGGGAACAAATGACTGAGTATGTTGAGTTATTAAGAGAATTTTCTGATGTGTTTTCCTAGACCTATGAAGATCTCAAAACACATGACACAAGTTTCATTGAGCATAAGATCCCATTGAAAGAGTAGGTCAAATCATTTAGGAAGAAATTAAGACAAATAAACCCCATGTTGATACCTATTATGGAAAGAGAGGTAAAGAAGTTGTTGGACGCCCAAAAAATTGTCCCTTTGAGATATTCAGAGTGGGTAGCCAACCTAGTCCCAGTAAGAAAGAAAAATGGAGAAATCAAACTGTGTTGATTTCAGGAACCTGAACAGAATCTCTAAGAAGGACAGTGACCCTTTGCCAACTATGAAGCACATATTGCAGAGGGTGACGGGTGCATCCAAGATTTCCATTATTGATGAATTTTCTAGCTACAATCAGATCTCTATCATGCTTGAAGACAGAGAGAAGACAACTTTCACCACTCCTTGGGGCACATTCATGTATGCTAAATTTTCCTTTGGATTGATGAACGCAGGGGTGACCTTTCAGCGAGCCATGGATATATCCTTTATTGGGGAAAGGAACAAGTTTGTAGTCATCTATCTGGATGACATTACAGTCTTCTCTAGATCTGATAATGAATATTGTTTCCATATAAGAAGGGTCTTCTTTAAATGTCGAAGGTTCGGTCTCTCCTTAAATCTCAATAAGTCTTTATTTTCCATGTAGGAGGAAAAATTGTTGGGACACATAGTATTAGCTAAGGGATTTAGAATTGATTCAAGAAGGGTAGAATCTATTCAAACCTTGTCACTTCCTATATCCAAGAAGGAAGTTCAGTCCTTCCTCGGAAACATTAATTTTTTGAGAAGGTTTGTTTCAAATTTGGCTGAACTACTAAAACATATTACAACCATACTAAGGAAGGGGAATGAAGTGAAATAGACTATTGAGTTTAAAAATTCTTTCAGCCAAATCAAGAAAGAACTGACTGAAGCACCTGTGCTTATCAGTCCTGATTACTCCAAATATTTTATGATTTTTTATTTTTCTTATTTTGATACAATGGTCGTTGTCTTATTGCAGAAAAATGTTGAAGGGATAGAGCAGCCTATTTCCTTTTTCAACAGAGCACTAAGGGACATTGATATAAAATATGACATCATGGAGAAGCAGTCCTATGCCTTGGTGAGAGCTCTCAAAGCTTTTAGAGTTTATGTTTTTCAATCAAAGATCATTACATATGTTCCTTCGGATTCTGTGAAGGACATTCTCATTCAGCCTAACATAGATGAATGAAGGAGAAAGTGGATTGCCAAAATCATTGAGTTTGATCTAGAAATAAAGCTGACCAAACTAGTCAAAGGACAAGGTTTAGACAAGCTATTGGTTGAATATAATTGCAAAGGTTTGGAGGTCAACTTCATCAACACCTGTTCAGAAAAATAGCAATATGAGTTGCCTCATGTAGGCCTACCAATCAAACCTCAATTAGTAGAATGTACCTGGTACAAAGAGATTATATTTTTTCTGCAAGGGTTAATACCTCCTAATCGAATGGGAAAAATAAAGGCTAGAGCCTTAAAGCTCAAAGAAATTATATATTGCCTTATTGACCAGATATTGTATTGGAAAGACCCTCTAGGAGTACTCCTGATACGTTTAGACCCACAAGAGGCCCAAAGGATTATTTTTGAATTTCAAGATAGCCTATGTGGGGGACATCACTTCTAGAGAACTACAACCTATAAAATTCTCAGGGTTGGGTACTTTTGGCCTAGCCTATTCACTGATGTCTGTGAAAATATCAGGGATTCTGTTAAGTGCCAAAAGTTCTCTGGGAAGAAGCAACTCAAGTCTCTTCCATTGAATCATGTGGTAGTTGCAAGACCCTTTCAGCAATGGGGGCTAGACTTCATTTGGGAAATTCATCCTGCTTCAAGTGGTCAACATAGGTGGATCTTGGTTGCGATAGATTACTTCACCAAATGGATAGAAGATATCCCCACAAGGAGTGCTTCTCACAAATAAATCATGGTTTTCTTGAATATATTATAGCCAGGTTTGGTTTCCTAAAAAGGATCATCAATGATAATGCTGCATCTTTCAAGGCTGAACCATTGATCAAATTCTGTGAGCATTTCAAAATTTCATTAATCCACTCCACCCCCTACTATCCCCAAGGCAATGGACTAGAAGAGTCCTCTAATAAGAGCCTTATAAAGATTATCAAAATATTGTTAGAGGATAACAAGAAGGCATGGGATTCAAACCTCAAATTTTCTCTATGGGCTGGCAGAGTGACAACAAAGAGGTCTCTTGGTGTCTCTCCTTTTCAGCTCATGTATGGAGTTGAGGCCACCTTTCCTTCTCAGGTCACCTTACCAGTGGAAAAATTCTTCTAAGACTGCCAAGGGGAGCTTGACAATATGATCAGAAGAAAATAATAGCTGGTAGAAGTGAAGAAGACTAGTGATCTAGGTGGATACCAGTGGCCACCCACCTTTTCCGACTGGCTCAAAATAGTTTTCTAGCAAATTTGGCAATTTACTATTTTTAGTAGTTTTTAACTTTCGGGGCCATTTTTAGGGACCAAATGAATTTTTTTCATAATAGAGTATCTCAATTATAGTTGAAGTCATTATTGAGCCCCAAAAATGAATCTCCTCGATGATACCTTTCCAACAAGCTATCATACACCTAAAATTGAGATCGTATGCAAAAGTTACGACCCTAGAAAGTTGATGTACCAACTTACCCAAATGGGGCCCACATGACTTTTGGTGCTTCGTCTGCTAGGGTTAGGTTTTTGGATGTCTAGGAATTTTGGAATTCCTATTTATTGTAAAAAATTCCTTTAGAGCCTCATTTTAATCATCTTCTTGTGAATGCGAGTAGTCATCACATCTCTTCTCATAGATAAGCTGCTACCATTCTATCGAGTCTTTCACTCTGTTTTACAATCTCTGTACATTTATTTCATTAATAGAAATTGTGTATTACTGTATATATGTGTTTATGGTTGCATCTCTGATATATTTGTGTTATATTATTGAATATCTTTGATAACTTTGTGCATTTATTTATTATATCTTCGATCTCATTTCATGCCGAAAATAATCTGAATCAGTGGTATCAGAGCAGGCTGTTCTTGGTCATCATTTTCAGTGCATGTCCTTGACAAGGTTTGAGTATAGAAATTTGGGTCTCGGGCTTGTCTCTCTTGAGGACAATCACTCTCCCACACCCAAGAAACCCTCAATGGTAGAAGAAAAGAAAAATGATAGAGCAAACAATCCTATCAATCTGTTGCTTGAGCAAGCTCTCACACGACAGAGGGACAAAATGATGGATAATTTTTCCCACATCCTTCAATTCCTATCGATAGAAACAGGTGCTTCTTCATCAAGCGACCACTTTGGAGGCACCTCTCCTTTCAAGGTATAATTTAATTTTTATATTCTTATATTTGAAGGACAGGTAGATGTAGAAGCCCTAGACAAATGGTTAAATCTACTAGAAGGTTATTTCTCTGTTCACAAATTTTTCAACAAAGAAAATATTACCTTCGCACTCCTTAAAGATCTCCCCCATGTCAAACATTGGTGGGAAACTTATTGGGAGAAGAGTTCCACAGAGAAGTCTAAAATATATGGGGTCAAACCCACTTGGGATTTTTTTGTGGATGCGGTAAAGGAACAATATTACCCTATTGGAAACTATGAGGACCAGTACATGAGATGGACTACACTGTGACAAGAGAGGGGGCAAGTCGTTCCATAGTTCACCAATACCTTCCATACCTTGTGCACCAAACTAGGTATCAAAGACTCCGAACAACATTTGGTTCTGAAATACCGTGGGGATCTACATAGATACATCCAAACTGAAATGGATTTTCTGGACATCTCATCACTTGGTGCTACCTATCGATATGTTGTTAAAATTGAGCAGAAATTTAAGCACCAGAAAAAATGGGATTTTCATTTTACAAATCTGAAACAAGCAAAGTATGAAAAAGACATCCCTAACAAATAGTCTCCCAAAAACAATCCAAGCCACATGAAAAGAAGGGTCATGGGAAGAAAAAGAAGGACACCAGAAAATGGTGCAATTTGCACAAAATCCCCTAGCACAACATCGATGAATGTCGCTCAAAATAGTCATTTGTGGTTGATATAAAAGACATGGAGCCGAACCCTGATTCAGAATATGATTCTGAAAATACTGGTAAAGGACAGATCATTGACACAGACCCCACTGCTATTTTCACAACTGTAGCAATTCAACCAGAAGAACCAACAAATCCTGAAGAAGGGGAGTGTCTTTTTCATTCATATATGTGGGTGAAGGGGACCCCACTGCATTTTATTGTTGATAGCAAAAGCTAGAAGAACCTCATCTCAGCAGAGGATGTCAAACAATTGGGATTGTCGACAACACCACACCCACAACCATACAACATCGGGTGGCTTTGCTAAGGATGAGATCTTCGTGTCAGCTAGCAATGTCGATTGTCATATGGCATCCAACCCTTAAATATGTGATGTTGCCCCACTAGATGTTTGTGATGTTCTCTTGGGCCAACCATATATGTGCAAGCACCACATTGTTTATGAGTCTCAACCCTGCAGTGTCATTATTTCTCTGGGGGGTCATCTCTACAGAATACTAGAGGTAGTTTCAACTATTGTTTCACCTAAAAAGTTTCGCAAGGTATTATCTCATACTGCAAAATTCATCTTCTTCACAATCTATTCAAAAGGGGAATAAAAGGACACTGCAACCACTACAGCTTCGCCCCAAGCACCTTCTATCCAATAGAAGTAGGTCGACAATGTTGCAAAAAAGTGAAATGGTTCCTTCCACACACCATACGCTCATGTATCCCAACTTTTTGAACAGCCTTAGCCTCATTAGGTTCGTGATAGACTTCCACAAATTGAGCAGCATGACGTCTCTAGCAAGGCAGGCAGCTCACCAAGATGCAGATTCAACAAACGATTTTCCCTCTCCCCCAGGAACTCAATGAAATGGATACCATTGATTCCTAATGAGGGAGGATTGATCTAGGTGGATATCAGTGGCCACCCACCTTTTTTGACTGGCTCAAAATAGTTTTTTGGCAAATTTGGCAATTTACCATTTTTAGTAGTTTTTAATTTTCGAGGCCATTTTGAGGGACCAAATGAAGGTTTTTCGAGATAGAGGTTCTAAATGATATTTGAAGGCATGATTGAGCCCCCAAAATGAATCTACTAGATGATACCTTTCCAACTATCTATCATACGCCTAAAACAGAGATCGTATGCGAAAGTTACAACCCCGAGAAGTTGATGTACTAACTTACCCAAATGGGGCCCACATGACTTTTGGCGCTTCATCTCCTAGGGTTATGGTTTTGGATGTCTAGGAATTTTGGCATTCCTATTGATTGTAAAAAATGCCTTCAGAGCCTCATTGTAATCATCTATTTGCGAATGTAAGTAGCCGTCACATCTCTTCTCAGAGATAAGTTGCCACCATTCTATCGAGTCTTTCACTCTATATTTTACAGTCTCTGTACATTTATTTCATTAATAGAAATCATGTATTACTGTATATCTGTGTTTATGGTTGCATCTATGATATATTTATGTTATATTATTGAATTTCTTTGATATCTCTGTGTATTTATTTATTATATCTGTGATCTCATTTTGTACCGAAAATAATCTGGATCAACTAGAGAGAAGATGTTGGACAAAGCACATGAACATCAACAGAGGATCAAGCAGGATTTTGACAGGAAATTTAGAGAAGAGGATTTTTGGCTGGGAGATCTATTACACAAATGGGATGCACCCAAATAGGATAGGGGCAAGCATGGTAAATTTGAATCCCTATGGATTGGACCCTTCAACGTTTCTGAGGTATTTCCAAATAACAATTACAGGTTGCATAATTTGGAGGGTGATGAAGTTTTTGGTGGCCCTGTTAATGGGAATTTTCTAAAAAAGTTCTTTGTTTGAGCCATGAGTGTCTCCTTCATGCCATTGTAAATATCATTTTCCTTTTGTTTTAATGGATGACTCCACAACCCAACAATAAGGTGACTGAAGCTGTGAGTTCTTGGAATCTTATAGGGAGTATGGCATCCCCCATGGAGGGGGTTCTTCCCTAGAAAATATCCCCATGGAGAAAAAATGACAAGAATAGGGGAAAAAAACCATAAAATGGACTTATCCTAATTTTATGGTGCCCAGGCGTGTTATGCTAAGGGGTGAGTAGATTTGAGTGGCTGATATCTACACACTCATATCTACGGCACAGGATCCATATTGGGACCCCCTGACATTCTACCTCTAACGAGGGGGGGGGGGGCATATGATTTGGTGTCTTTTTAGGGTGGTCTCCTCACTATCGTGGCACGTCCCCATGAACCTATGTAGAAATTTTGATACCCAAATGAGTATTCCTGTGTATTTAACAATAGTAGAAGCCATGCAACTTCACCTCATACATATGTCTATACCATAATCCATACTCAGATGTGCCCTTCATATATCTCAGGACATGCTTCCCCGCCTTCCAAAAGAGTTTGGTAGGATTAACCATCGCTTGACTTAGCTTGTTAACCGCATAGAAAATGTCCGGTCTCATATTCACTAAATACATTAACGAACCCACTAACTGTCGATAGACAATAGCATCCACTACCTCTATAGAAGTAGCATCCTCTTTCCTCTAGTTTCCTGGAAGAGGAGTATCCATGGGTTTGCAGCCCTCCATGTGAAACTTACCTAGTATCTCTCTGGTATACTTGTCTTGAGACACAAAAAGTTCACCATCTCGCTGCCATATTTCCAAACCAAGGAAATAATGAAGAAGGCCCAAATCCTTCATCTCAAACTCCTTTGCAAGGTCATACTTTCATGAATTTATCAACTGCTCATCACCAGTAAGTATTAAATCATTAACATAAAGAACAATGATTAATAGCTTACCCTCCACCAGAATTTGGTATAGGTTTGCATCTGCTTCACTTTTGGTGAAGCCCAATTCGGTGAAATAGTTGTCTATCCGAGTGTACCAAGCACAGGGTGCTTGCTTCAACCCATACAATGCTCTCTTGAGTCTGCACACATGCAACTCTCTATCAAAGGTCTCAAAACCTTCTGGTTGTTCAATGTACACTTCTTCCTCAATGATCTCGTTGAGGAACACAGATTTTACATCCATATGATGAATGCGCTAGCCCATCTGCGCTGAGAGTGAAAGGATGGATCTTATGGAAGAGTACCTAGCGAAAGGTGCAAAGGTATCCCCATAATCTATCCCCTCAATCTATGAGAAGCCCCAGGCCACAAACCTGGCCTTGTATTTCTCCACACTCCCATCAGCATCTTGCTTTACCTTGCAGATCCATCTCAAACCTACCACTAATTTATCAATCGGTCTTGGGACAATTTCCCATACACTTTTTTTGACAATGGAGTCATACTCCTCTACCATAGCATCAACCCAAGTGGGGTCCTGAACTGCTTCCTGAAAGGAAGATGGTTGAGTCACAATGCATTTTCTCATGAGAGCCATGTATCCAGCAAATCGATCAGGATATTGTCTCTATCTACGCTGTGAAATAGGAGCTCCTATATTCTGTGCAACATCTAGTCTCAATCTAGCAGCTTCCATGGTGCGCTTTCTGCCATTTCTGATGGATGGTTCTGCTTGAGTGGTTTCCTCCACTCCATGAACCTCTTCATGTGGTTAATCCACATCTTGAGACTCATCCTTGGGAACCAACAGTTCCTCTTCTGCATGCAAGTCTAGCTCCCTCTCAATCGACAACCGCATGGCTTTCCCCTCATCGAATTTTATATCCCGTCGCATAACAGTCATCTTACTGTTTGGAAAATACACACGATAATTATCTGGTGTTTCTATGTACCCCACAAGTATCCCAACTTCAGCAGTCGGTTCCAACTTCTTCTTGGCATCCTTGTTTACATGCACATAAACAGATGAACCAAAAATTTTAAAATGAGAAACATTAGGTTTCTTACCAGTAAAAGCTTCTTCAAGTGTACTCATGCCAAGTACTCTATGAGGACAACAATTCTGCACATAAACCGCAATATTGCATGCTTCTTCCCAAAAATTCAATGGTAGGCCTTGATCATGCAACATCGCTAGTGCTGCACCCACGATCGTTATGTTCTTTCTGTCTGCGACCCCATTTTGCTGTGGGTTATGAGGTGCTATGAGTTATCTTCGAATTCCTTCTCTACTATAGAATTCTTTGAATTCGTTAGAGATGTATTATCCACCATTATCACTCCTTAGAGCCTTCACTTGCTTCCCCGACTCTTTCTCCACCAATTCTTTAAACTCATAGAACTTTGAGAATGTTTGATCCTTCTTCTGCATGAATAATATCCAACATTTACGAGAAAATTCATCAACAAAAATCACATAATACCTGTGTTTTGTTGTTGAATAAACCGAGAATGGCCCACACATGTCCGTGTGAATTCTCTCTAGGATAACCGAAGCACAGTTCTCCTTTTCCTGAAAGGTGGAATTTACATACTTCCCCAGGGTGCACCCCTTGCACTAATCTGACTGAGCAAGTTTTCCCTTTGGAAGTCCAGTAGATATTTGTTGCATGATCTTCAAGGCTCCATGATGAAGATGGCCTAATCTCATGTGCCATAATTCGCCCTCATCCCGGCTCACCACTGTTTCTGCCTTGCCTATCATGGCACCGCAACCATCTACCTACAGCATGTAGAGATTCTTAACTTGAATCCCTATCTTCTTGACTTGACCTATTTCTTTATGTCACAGGTAGGCTATACCACTGCTAAAAATAACATCATAGCCTCTGTCCTCCAACATTGCGACTGAGACCAAGTTTTTCTTCAGATCTGAAACATGCATAACATTTTTCAATTGAAATGGTTTACCTGACTCCCTCTGAAAGGTAATGGTACCAATACTAGTTGCACTTTATTTTCCATCATCGCCCATCTCTATATGCATTCTGTGATCTTTCTCCTCCAAGTCAATGAAATAATTTTTATCTCCCGTCATGTGGAAGGAAGCGCCACTATCCAAATACCACACCGATCCTGATGCACTTGAAGCCATGCATGCAATCAAAGAGAAGTGAAGCTCAAATTGTCTTGTTCTTCTTCTTGCAGCTCCAGCAACCATCTTGTTCTTCTTCTTCTGCGGACAGTTAGTAGCGAGATTCCCACGTTCGTGATAGTGAAAACACTTCACTTTGGACAAATCTAGCTTCTTGACCTTAGACTCAAAATTTGATTGGAATTTCTTCCCTTTCCATTTCCTTGCCTTGGCAGTCAAAGCACAATCCTCTTCATCATGACGCTTTGATGAAGATTCATCTCTGGTGTTTCGCCTGAACTCCTCTTGCACCAGATCCGACCATAGTCATTCCCAATCTGGTAATTTTTCCA
This sequence comes from Picea mariana, assembly GCA_032191745.1. NCBI lineage: Eukaryota > Viridiplantae > Streptophyta > Pinopsida > Pinales > Pinaceae > Picea > Picea mariana. The sequence goes on along the minus strand of JASDQU010211822.1, from coordinate 10,075 downwards.
TTCCATTGATAGAGTCTTGATAATTGTGCCAACTCTTAGGAAGCTCTAGGAGCGCCAAGCTCACCAAATCATCAAAAACAACTGTTATTCCCACACTTCCAAGCTCATCCCGACATTGGACAAACTTTGTGAGATATTTTGGAGTGGTGTTGCCTTTCTCCATCTTAATCTTCCTGAGTTTATATTTGAGCGCCAATTTCCTATGGTCGCTACTGTTTTGGAACAGATCTATCAAAACCTTCCACATTGCATATGGTGTGGTTTTTCCATGGAGACTTGAGACAATGTGGTCTCGTACTCCCTCCAACAAAATCCTCCTCGCCTTCGCCACTTTATTTTTCCATGCATCAAGATTTGCAATATTTGTCGCAACCGGCTTAGGAACATCTGCATCAATGTAACCCTTCAAGCCATTGTCTTCGAGCACTACCTCCATCCTATCCTTCCAAGCAATGTATTTAGAGCTTCATTCGAGTGCATACTCCAACCTCAAGCCATTGACAGACATTTTTATCTTGAATCAAGTGTCGCACCAAGAAAATCTTGCAAATTCGAATGTTATCCAACCCAAAACTCAACCCCTTCACTTTCCTCTTGCCCTGGGAGGTTCGCACCCCACCTGAGAGCAACCTGAGGGAAGTTCACACCCTACCTGTGTATAGCCTGCGAACTTGCCTGCGAACTTGCCTGTCAAGTTCACACCCTGCTAGTGTATTTTCTTGCAAGAATGCTCAAGAAGTTCACACCCTACTAGTGTATTTTCCTATGAGAATGCCAATGAAGTTCGCACCCTACCTTTGTCTAGGGTGCGAGAATTTCTGTTCTTGAAAACACTGGAAGTTTTTAGTACTAGAGTTCGCACCCATCTAGAGGTGGGACCTACGAGAATGAAATTATGTGCGCACCTCACTTTCGTGACTCCGTGGCCTCCGTGGATCTGATACCATGTAGAAATTTCGATACCCAAATGAGTATTCCTATGATTCTCCCGATCTAACAAGTTCCGCTATTGTTAAATACAAAATCGCTTCTACTATTACTTTTGCGAAAGAAATTTAAACCATGATCAAAACCATAAGCACAAAGTGAAATCTCAATAACACATAACACAATAAGTTTTATTGGGAAAGAGTAAATCTAAAAACCCAAACTATCATATATTATGTATATCATGAATCATGAAACAATCTCATACAAAAATCTAATCCAAGAGCTCTCAGTACAATACAATCATCTCACATTGTCATACACAAATTAGCAAATACATGTGCCAATTCCTGTGTCCAGATAGTCTGCCTCCTCTGCACAATCTCTGCAATCCGAATTCTCACAATGAATTGAATGAATACAATTTCCTTGTTTGTACATGATCNCATAACATTTTTCAATTGAAATGGTTTACCTGACTCCCTTTGAAAGGTAATGGTACCAATACTAGTTTCACTTTATTTTCCATCATCGCCCATATCTATATGCATTCTGAGATCTTTCTCCTCCAAGTCAATGAAAGAATATTTATCTCCCGTCATGTGGAAGGAAGCGCCACTATCCAAATACCACACCGATCCTGATGCACTTGAATCCATGCATGCAATCAAAGAGAAGTGAAGCTCAAATTGTCTTGTTCTTCTTCTTGCAGCTCCAGCAACCATCTTGTTCTTCTTCTTCTGTGGACAGTTAGTAGCGAGATTCCCACGTTCGTGATAGTGAAAACACTTCACTTTGGACAAATCTAGCTTCTTGACCTTAGACTCAAAATTTGATTGGAATTTCTTCCCTTTCCATTTCCTTGCCTTGGCAGTCAAAGCACAATCCTCTTCATCATGACGCTTTGATGAAGATCCATCTCTGGTGTTTCACCTGAACTCCTCTTGCACCAGATCCGACCATAGTCATTCCCAATCTGGTAATTTTTCCATTCCATTGATAGAGTCTTGATAATTGTGCCAACTCTTAGGAAGCTCTAGGAGCGCCAAGCTCACCAAATCATCAACAACAACTGTTATTCCCACACTTCCAATCTCATCTCGACATTGGACAAACTTTGTGAGATAATTTGGAGTGGTGTTGCCTTTCTCCATCTTAATCTTCCTGAGTTTATATTTGAGCGCCAATTTCCTATGTTCGCTACTGTTTTGGAACAGATCTATCAAAACCTTCCACATTGCATATGGTGTGGTTTTTCCATGGAGACTTGAGATAATGTGGTCTC
>JASDQU010211821.1:18716-31566 GCA_032191745.1 Picea mariana | reverse complement strand
ATCATGCCTTCGGCTATCATTGAGAAACTCGATCTCGAAAAAACTTCATTTAGGCCCTCAAAATGGCCCCGGAAGTGAAAACCTGCTAAAAATAGTAAATTGCCAAAATTGCCAGAAACATGTTTTGGGCCAGTTGGAGAAGGTGGGTGGCCACCGATATCCACCTGGATCAGTAACCTCCCAAAAATATTTTTCATTTACGAACCTTTCATGTGGGTCAGGTGGAATGGATGGTTATCTTCAACTTGTCGACTATTCATAGGATACATTATCTGAAGAGTTGATATTCACTTCTTGGGTCTTTAAGCCTGCCAATGTTCAACCTTTGGTAAGTAAAGAAATACATGCTTTGGGGGTCATATCGGGAGCCACAAGGACTACGATATGTCTGGAGGTCATCCGATCCAACATTCCCTCCACTTCTTTGTACTCTTTAGGAGCTTTGATAGTAAATGTAGTAGATGGATCCCACATATTTAATCTACACACTGCAATTTATTGATGAATGTTTCATGGTAATACTATCTCAGGCATTGAAGATTCTGGAAACACATATTCGTATGTTCCAATTGCCTCAATGGATACCTCTGACTCGATGCTAGTTTTTCAATCTCTTGAAGAGTTCTTAAGCTCAAGGTTTATTGGGACTAGATTGGATATTRAGGATTGATGAGGAGGAAAGGAAACTATCTCTCACAATYAGTCAGTTAAAAAAYGTCTAAAGGTTGTAAAAAATCACRRAGGAGGTGTTTCTTTKCTAGTGGGAGAGGACTTGCAAGTTATTCAAGTTGCGGAGCTGGAAGCCTGTGTAATTGTGGGTAAATTTTGTGGATGTAGAATGTCTTATTTCCATGGAAACCTAGGTGGATAAATATTGGGGTCCTCATTTGGGGTACAGTTTGATATTTAATTTACTCTCAAGAGGGTGGATTGGGTGCACTTTTGTATTTAAAGAAGATGTGGTTTTTATCCTCTCCAACCATTGATACTGGAAACAAAGCCTTTTTCATGCCAAGTAGTGGCATACACTATTTCATGCACGAAAGGAAGCCATTAGCAAGGTTCCAATGTGGATCAAATTACCTAATATTCCCATGAAATTTTGGACAGAGAAGGAATTGAAGGAAATAGGAGATACATTGGGTATTTTCATCTCCATAGAAAAAATCTACAAGAGTAGCAAATTTCGTTTGGTTCCATATATTCTGGTGGAGTTGGATCCCCGGTAGGGTCTATTCAAGTTGCTTGATTTGATTATGTGAACCATGATATATAAACATCCCATGGATTATATTAACATTCCCTTCCATTGTTCCCACCATCACTAGATTGGCCATGTCATGGTGGATTGTGAGCATAAGCTCATCAAAAACTTTTAGGCTACATCACCTTCTAGCTTGGATACTTGGTTGGAGGAATTGAATTCTCAAGTGAAGGATAGGCCCTCCCAACTATCTTATCCATGTACTAATCTAGAATCTAATGTTAAGAATGATGAGTTCCTTGTTCTTGTATCTTCGTTAAAGGAAGTACTAATTGGGTACATTGCTATTGGGGTGGAAAACGACATCTTAGTGGATCCAAAGGAATTTTCTCCTAAGGATATGTTGGGGCAATATTTGGAAATCTCTACTTCAAAATGGAATAAGCTTGAGGAGATATGGTGTAAAAATGAGGAATTGTTTCATGTTGCAGGTAATCCTATTTTTAGTTTTATTCCCATTATTTATGTTGGTTTCGGTATTATGGTTGAAAATTTGAATAGTTAGTGGAATGGGTCTAGTGTGGGGTCATCTTCTAGATTGGTGAGTTCTTCTCTTCTCCCTAAGTAGCAGTCTCTTGAATCCATTCTCATTGTCTTGTCTCATAATCGTGTTCTTCAACCGATTAAGCACCCATCTAAAATTGAGGTCTCTTCATCATTATCTATATCTTTCTCCTCGAGATGAGAACCCTATGTCCTCCAACACAATTCATCCAACCAATATTGGGTTCTTTCAGGGGTTTGGGGTTCGATAATTTCAAATATTTGTGGCATTCGAAGGTGGGTCGCAAATCCGCATTAAAAAACACCTAAGGAAATTCCTTTAGATAAGTTTCAAAAAATATACATAAGCTAATTTTAGGGGTCCTTAGAGTGGGATGAGACCCCTAAAAAGGAATCCCATGAAGTTTCTATCCATTAACAAGCATGGCCTCATAGGGTGAGCTAAAATGATGTCACTAAAGAGGCTAATGGTGGTTGAAAGGCCGAATGTTCTTTTCATTCAAGAAACTATGGGATGTAGTGGTGACATTGGCATAGAAATTTGTAAGTTATTTCCAGGCTGGTCCTTTGTGTGTCTAGACTCATCTAGAGCCTCTAGGGGTATTATAATGAGATACTCTTCATATTGTACACTCACAAAATGGCATGCAATTTTTTTAGGTATGGTTACTAAGCTTCACTACAAGTATCTAGACTACGAGATCATTTTCTTCAACATTTATATGCCCTATGAAGATCAAGAGGCTTTTTGGCATCGATTTTTTTCTCTTAGTGTTTTTTAGGAGGGAAACATAGTTCGTGGAGGTGATTTAAATTTAGCTTTAAACTAGGATGAAATTTTTTGGAGAGAATTCCCACGAAGATAAAATGGCCACCTTCTTTCTTAATCATTTGGAAGAAACAAACATGGTGGATGTGGAACCAATCTCTATAAGTTCGATGTGGATCAATAAGCATTCTGGTGGTTATGGGATATGTAAGAGACATGACCATTTTCTTTCTCATCATCAACTCCTTCAAGAAATCAATATTTATCTCCCATGGATGTCAAGGTTAAGTATTTACATCATTTTCCAATATATCTAAAGTTGGCCAAACTGTCGGATAAACCAGGCTCTCCCTTCAAGTACAGTTATGCATGGGAAACAGATGAAGAATTTAAGGCTTTGATTAAGGATAATTGGATGCACTTCCAGGATACTATAAATGAATCTTTGGATCATCGGTTTGTTTCCACACTCTGTCACTTGAAAGACAAAGTTTCGGTATGGTCTCGTAACCACCGAAGAACTCTTGATCGTGACCTATGAAACACAGTCACTTGATTCTTTGAACCGTCAACAACAATATGGATATTGGACCAAGGAGGAGAAAGATAAATGTCAAAACCTTGAAGGAAGAAGGAATAAAATTCTATTAGAACAATAAAAAACATGATGCTTAAAAATCAAGTCTATATGTCTTGAAGCTGGGGACCAGAACACCAAATATTTTCATTTTTTTTGGAAATTGCCATCGTAGTTTCAATACAATCTAGGAATTGTAGGACACTAACGGGGTGGCATTTCAAGGGTTCAGATAACGTGTGACCTTGGGGGTCAATCATTTCAAAAAACTATTTAAATAAATTGAGCATGACAATATGGGCAAGATCCTAAAGATGATTGGATTATTTCCAAGACGTATATCATAAGACGATGCTCAAGAACTCTATTAAGATGTTACTAAAAAGGAGGCAAGGGAAATTATTTCTTCCTTCAAAAAGGACAAAAGTCTTGGGCTAGATGGCTAGTCGACCGAATTCTACAAGGAATTTTTTGACAAGTTGGGGACGACATGCTACATGTGACCAAAGAAGTTCACATTAATGGTAAGATTCTCCCTAGAATCAACTCAACTTTAATCGTAATAATCCAAAAAAAGGACAACCACTTTCTTTTGAGGACTTCCATCCTATTGCACTATGCAATTGCTTATACAAAATCATTGCCAAAATTATTGTTGTCAAGATAAATCCTCTCATCTTCGAGGTCATCACGTTCAAACAGTTTGAATTACTAAATGGTAGATTGATTCATGAGGTTATTGGCTTAGACCAAGAGGGCTTGCATTCGATCAAAACACAAAAACGTCTAGTTTGAGTACTCACAATAGATATGTCCAAGGCCTTCAATCGAGTCTCATAGATTTATCTTTGTCTTCTGCTCATACACATTGGATTTTAACTTCCAATTGTTAAATGGATTATGGCATGTGCTACATTTGTATCCTTCACGGTGCTATTGGGTCTTCATCCCAGTTATTCAAGTTAGGTCGAGGGATCAGACATGATTCCCATGTCTCCATATCTACTTTTACTTGTTTTAGATGGTCTCATCCAAGCCATATATGAGGCTCACATACTTAATAAAATGCAAGGTCTGTGAATTGGTAGACAAGAAAATGTTTCACACATATTATTTATTGATGATATCTCCATATTTTGTGTATGTGAATACAATGAAGGTAGGTCTATTAAGGATATTATGGAGCTATTATGTAATGAAATTGGCATATCTATCAACATAATCAAATGTACCATCTAATTCCCATATTTCGTGGAGGCGGAGCATCCACTTCTTCAATCCATATTTCATTTTAGTGCACACAATATGGAGGACGATGGAAAATACTTGTGGTTTACTCTCAAACCTAATTGTTATGGTCTATTAGATTGGAAATGGATTGTATCTCGAGTAGACAAGAGGATCCACTTCTGGTGCAATTGGTGGATCTCACGAGGATTCCATCTCACTTATGGAAGCAATTCCAGTTTATTGGCACTTGCTGATAAATATTCCAAAAATCATTATCACTTGTATTCATAAGATGTTTTTCAATTATATTTGGAAGAGCAACAAGGTCTAGTTGTGATTTTCTAATGAAGGGTCAGATCCAAATCTTTTTTTGAAAATGTGTGGAATAAATTTTTACTTCATTTTTGAATACACAAATGAAATTCTCAAAATGACGTTACTGAATGTGATACTTGAAAATAACTCTAATTAAACAAGTGAGAATGCAACAAAACACAATTGCAAAAGTTAGGCCTAAAACCCACTTCTCCAATGTAGTTTTATGCCAGAAATACCTCTACATATACAAAATGCCAAAAGCAATTCTTTACAATAAGAAACAAATCATCTAATGGAAAAAATGCCTTTGCTTAAATAACAAAGGTTGATGGTTTTAACATTAGATTTGATCCAAATTTTATGGTGATCGAATATATGGTTAACAAACACATAAAATATGGTCAATCCAACATATATTAATTCCAATACAAAACGAGTCATATGGATGGTCAAATCTATTAGTTAGGTCATATTTTATGGGGTATAAAATATTTGGATAACAAAATGTAATATATGGAATGCCAAAACAAGCCCGAACCTGTGGTGCATTGGTTATATGTGGCAATGGTTGGTTATATTGGAAGGAGGTTTGGCGGAGTTCACGGGGTTAAGCGCTACGTATCTCGCTTTTGGTGCAATGATACAACATATGTAACTTTAAATAACATTCCTTCTGCAATCCTTTCAACAGAGATCTCATGGTAAGATGGTAAGCCATTGGAATTTTTGCGAGGAGGTTGACTGTTGGATTCCCTTCGGCCTCAAAATTAGAATTTCTAGACCCTTTTAGTCTGATGGAGGGTGTTATGTGGCACATTCTAATTGGGCCATGTGTCACCTTCTGATTCAGCCACTTGGATGCACAATCACTTGCCACGTCAGCACATAGTCAATGCCACCTCAATGCCACATCATCCTATCATACTACCACATGTCCTGCCACGTCATTTTGTCGTACTACCATGTCATCATCTATATCATCTAGCCATCACTTCCACGTCAACATTTGCACTGCCACATCATCGTATGTACGATCCAGTCAACACTACCACGTCAACATCTATACAGTGCCATGTCATCATCCATAAAATCACATGTCATGACTGTACTACAATGTTTCAAATCCATATAATGTCATATGTCATGTTTGTACAGTGCCATGTGTCACATCCGTACAATGCAATGTGTCATCCCTGTCAACATTTTTCCTGTTTTGCCAAAAATTCAGACGCAATAAATTTTGTACACGACATCTGTTTGACCTCGTTCAAGAGTTGTTGGAAATCTTGCGATGAGAGATTCAACATTAATACAATTTAATTAGATTTTGATAAAATCAATTTTTATCTGTTAAATATCCACCTAGATCAAGCCTCCCCACAAAAAGAAAATTTTGGTCCGTCAAAAATCTACATACAGGGCTTGACTTGTCTCTCTGATTTGTACACTTTCACAAGCATAAAAACATTATGTTGTATATTAGTGATGTTATAATAGGTCATTACTTTTACAATTTTCCCTTCTTGGGCTCTCATATACAACATGTGGTTTACAAAATTTGTAGCAATCAACTATTCAGATAGGCTACCACTTCTTACTCAACCAGGCTAATGGATTCTCCTTATTTAGTTTATCTTCTTCATGAACTGCTTCATGGATCGTTATTGCGTTCTCCACTTTTTCATTTGTAACCTCCTTCACAGGTGCTTGCACTACCTTCTTGTACTTCTTTGGATGAATTTTTGGATGAAGTTTCCAACTCTTCTCCATTCGGTGTCCACTCATATTGCAATGAGTGCAATGGTTTTTGCCCATGTTCTTCGATGATAAGTCCTTATTTCCATGTGGACTTGAAAGGTATTCTTCATGTCTTTCCTCCTTTCCAGTTGACATGATCAACTTCTTGTACAAAGATTTCCTATTTCAAAACTTGGCCACACAATGGTTAGGTGATCAATAAAAAGTACAAGGGTACATATTCCACAAGGTTTTAATTGCATGATTATTATTATTATTATAATCAAATAAGATTTTAAGTAATCATGACCTTTATACCTTTCATGGTTGTAACATGCAGCTCTACAACATACATAATCCACACACAAATAAACATACAATTGTAACACATAATATAATTAACATGTATATGCACATTACTCAGAGAATAATACACTTAAGAATACACATATCGTTTTTTGTAATCCACCATCTGTGCGTAGACCTTAGACATTCCTACCAGCCATAGACTCTGATGCTCAAAACATCTCAGTAGCAGGTCACCCCTGATCTAGGGCTTAAACTCCACTAAGGAAAAGGATTCCTAAGCCAAGCTAAGGTCTGTCAACAGTGAAAACACTCAGAAAAATGTATCAAAACCAACAAACAGATTATGTTACCTCATTCCCCACACGCATGTCCCACCCAAGGAAGTGTGCCCATTATCTACTTATTAGTCCTTCGACTGCCTCACTTCCCTTCCAAGGATTCAACAACAGGCCGGACAAGAAGTCTCAGAGCCTTGTAGCTGTAACTGGGCACCTTGGGAAAAAAATTCCCAACACTTCTCTCACCTGGAGAGAATTTGTATGGGCCTTACAACCCACTTATTTATTAGCACACGATCCTAACAAACCGCTTCTTCAATAGCATACGGGCTTGAAAAACCACTTCTTCAATAGCATACGGGCCTGGCAACCCGTTTCTTCAATATCATATAGGCCTGACAACCCACCTCTTCAATAGCATATGGGCCTTCCCAAGTACAGGATTGTGTGATGAAAAAAAGTTACATCAAGATACATATGCTTAGCTGAGCAAAGTGGTTTGCATGATGAAATAAATGAGTGAATCCCCCCCAAAATACACTAAGGATCAACAATATATTTGCATGATTAAAACTAAACACTTGTCACCTTAAGAACTAGCTTCTCTCCACTTGGTGACTCATTCCTGTCCCTTAGCAACTTAGGATAAATATATATATCTCAGGAATTATATTTTTTGGAAATATTATTAAATATTCCATTTCCTAAACTCTTATCCCCTTTTACCTTTTCTAGTGGAGTTTAAACCCCCCATCTCTTTTGTCTAATTGGTAAGCGTGTAGTGATATGTTTTCATTAATTCAATGAGTGTCATTAAATTTTACAAAGATATGCTCATTGGCCTTTTAGCATCACTACACACTTATCCAAGTGCATGCAAAAATATGAAATGGGAATGCACCCTCCCTTGGTGCGCATGCAAAATTCATCACTTTGTCGCTCTAAAAATGACATAGACAATCTGACCACAAAATACATATATACAAAGGATCTCTAGCCTAGAAATATCATGGCTACAAAACCCAGTTTGATTCACACTTCAAGACAGTCCTCGATAACTTCCTTAGGTGAAAACAAGCTATTAAATGGGCGTGCACTCCACCTTTTGTGCATGCGCACAAAAAAAGAACCCAAAACTTAGGTGCTAACAGTTTACCAGCTTATATGTTCATTTACATTCACAAATTGGGGTTCGGGATAGGATTATTACAACAAGGTCGTTCTACCATTCTGTGGTATTAACTATACCTTAGACATTAACTCCAAGGCCTTTTCCTTCATATCCCATTTTCATTAGCAATTTCAACCCTACACCTTTAGTGTGCTTTTCAAATGCACCAAAGTAATGATCTTGATGGGAAGAATGTGAAATTGAATAATTACTTCTATTGCATACCTCAGAGATAGTTTCCAAATATGGTGTGAAGATGGTTTCTTTAATCCTTCCTCACTATGAAACTTTTCCAAAGCCTCTTATGTTGTTGTAACTGAAGTTGCAACTTTCACTTCTCATATTCCAATATGTGCAACAACCTTCTCAACTCATCATTCTCTTCCTGAATACTTTGGTTGATATTTTTGATCTCTTGAAGTCATTCTCGCTTTCATACTTTTCCCATGGTTTTCCTTTTGCAACCAAGATCTACACTTTCAAGCTACAAATATAACTAGCTTTGATACCAAAATTGATTTGCTATGGAGGGTCAGATCCAAATCTTGTTCTGAAAATGTGTGGAATTAAATTTTACTTCACTTTTTAATGCACTATTGAAATTCTCAAATTGTCGTTAATGAATGTGAAACTTGAAAATAAATCTACTTAAACAAGTGAGAATTCAACAAAACACAAACAAAATTGCAAAGGAGATTGATAATAGAGTTCACCCATCCTGGGCTATGTCTCCAAGTCTGCTTCAACTGCGCAATCGCTCCATTAATGATGTCAAAAAAATAATTACATCTAATGGATCCATCCTACAACAAAATGTCTATGGCTTCTCTAGAAAGGATGCAACATGCTTGGGAACATATTTCCCTTCTCTTCTTATAACAAGGGCCTAAATATGCTCGATTCTTCAACCATACAAGAAACACTTCTGTATAACAATGAAAACTCCACAAAAACCCTTTAATGAAAATCCATTGATCTGCTACAAATGGCTCTGGTACAATGGAAAAACCTCCCACATTTGGGCTGCCAAAAGTTAGTCCTAAAACCCACTTCTCCACTATATTTTTATGCAGAAAAGACCTCTACATATACAAAATACCAAAAGCAATTCTTTACAATAAGAACCATATCATCTAATGAAAAAAATGCCTTTGTTTAAATAAAAAAGGTCGATGGTTTTAACTTTAGATTCGATCCAAATTTTATGGTGATCAAATACATGGTTAACAACCATATAATATAGGGTCGATCCAACATATATTAATTCCAATCCAAAACGAGTCATATGGATGGTCAAATATGTTGGTTAGGTAAGATTTATGGGGTATAAAATATTTGGATAAAAAAATATAATATATGGAATGCCAAAACAAGCTTGAACCCATGGCGCATTGGTTATATGTGGCGAGGGTTGGTTATATATGCTGACAGTTTAGTGGAGGTCACAGGGTCAAGCCCCACAGACCCCACTTTTGGTGTAACAATACAACATATGTAACTTTAAATAATGTTGCTTTTGCATTCCTTTCAACGAAGATCTCGTGGTAAGTTGGTAAGCCATTGGATTTTTTTTGAGGAGGTCAACTGATCGATTCCCTTCGGCCTCAAACTTGGATTTTATATACCCTTTTAGTTTGATGTAGGGTGGCAAGTGGCACATTTTGATTGGCCCACATGTCGCATTTTGATTCATCCATTTGGATGCACAATCACCTGCCACATCAATGCATATTCAGTGCCACCTAAATGCCACATCAACCTGCCATAATGCCACTTGTTCTTCCATGTTAGTCTATCATACTGCCACATCATCGTCTGTATAGTCTAGTCAAAAATTCTACGTCAATATCCATACTGCCACATCATCATTTTTTCGGTCTAGTCATCACTTCAACGTCAACATCCATACAATGCCATGTTAGCATTCATACATACATGTGTCATGATCATGCTTCCACATGTCAAATCCATACAGTTCCATGTGTCATGTCCATACAATTCCACGTGTTATCCCTGTTATCATTTTGCATGTTTTTCCAAATATTTATAATGCAATAAATTTTCCACACGATGTTCGTTTGACCTCGTTCAAGCATTGTTGGAAATATTGCGACGCAAGATTCGACATGAGTACAATTTCATCATATTTTGAGAACAAAAAAATTTCTTATTCAAAGATCCACCTGGATCAAATCAAGTTTTCATTTGGTATCATGGAAGAAATTTTCACTCCCCAAGAGCATGGGGGGATGGGGACTAAAGGATACAATTATTTGCAGGCACGCCTTGGCTGACAAATATCTCTGAGTGTTTATAAATCGAGACATCTTGTGGCATTGCTTTCTAGTGGAAAAATACATTTATCCAAACTCCATAAGGACTACATTAGAAGGATCCTAAATCCATAAGCAACGTTTCTAATCAGTGGAAGGAATTAAACTTGAATTTTCCACTTATTAGTAAATTCCTTGCATGGATATTTGGATAGGTTACCAAAGTTTGAGTGGGTAAATATTCCATTGTTTTTTGTGATCACAATATATTTCTTCCAGAAAACCTAATTGCTCAGCTATAAGAGGAAGGGAGGTGTACTCTGAACTGATTTGGAAATCCTAGACCTACAACCATTTGGGATCAATATTGACTTATTGTTGTATATCTGGTCCTAGAGGAAGATGAACACAAGTTTTTGTATAATTATGTTCATGAACTTCATAAGGCTCATGTCCAACTTATTGATAGGGAGGACAAACTGGTTGTTAGAAAAAACCAGATCATGAAGCAATAAAAAAAATGCGGAAATAAAACACAAAATATACACAATACAATAGAGACAAAAATATATGTGGTTCACCCAGTGTGGGCTACGTCCACCATAGAAATTACTAGGTCCTTCCTTTATTATTATCCAACAAATGAAGGGATTCAACCTACTGTTGGAAAATATTGCACAGACAACGAATGCATGTTGGCAATAGACAACGAATCAACGAATGGTTGTCATTGATGGCAAGTCTGTATCAGACATGAATCCCATTGCAACAAGATTTCACGATTCAATCGTAGCCATTGGATCATCAAAAATGAATCTGGATCATAGATTACAGTTCTCGTCAGAATATCGGGGATCGAGAGTTGAAGAAGCTTTGGAATTTCATCCACAGGAATCCCAATTTCGCGATATGCAAAATCACGATGCAATCTGAGCCATCAGATCAAGCTTTGATCTGGACTATTGATTCAAGTCTGTGTTGGAGTTTCGGGGATCGCAACATGGAGTGGCAAGGAAACAAATGCAACAAGGATCCCGATTTCACGATATGCGATATCGCGACTCAATCGTAGCCGTTGAGTCAAGATCGTACCTGGACCGTTGATCTAACTCCATGTTAGAGTTTCGCGAATCGCGACTCCAAAAGGAAAAGAAACAAGCGCAAAAAGGATCCTAATTTCGTGATATGTGATATTGTGATTCAATCGCAGTCGTCAAGACAAGATCCGACCTGGACCGTTGATCTAATCTCTTATCGGAGTTTCGCGAATCGCAATATGGAGAGGCAGAAGAAACTATGCAACAATTACGAAATTGCGATAGGCGAAATCATGATGTAATAACAACCGTCAGATCAAGAAGTGATCTGGACCATTGATTCGACATCTTTACTGAATTTCAAGAATCAGGAATTCGAGTTGACAAAAACACCGATTGTCCAGAGTGTTGAAATCACGATGAGTAATATCCCGACTTAATATGAACCATCAAATCTAGATATAATCTGGATCATTGATCTGATTTCATTATGGAATTTCGCAGATCGGGATTTGGAGGTGACATGAACATTGAACATAAGGAATTACGAATTCACGATATGAGAAATCGCGAAAGCGCCTTTCACATAAAGCCTTGGTCACAGCCCTTGGTCACGAGAAGAGAAGGAGTCAATCCAGATAAGCTCCATTTCGGAGTTTCGGAGATCGCGATGTGAAAGTGTCGAGAAACTTGGGCAGAGGAATGCCGAAATGCCGAAACCCGAATTAAAGGCAAGATTTATAAAAGTCATCCTACGGTGAGGATAAGACTTGAATAAGATCTAAGGGTTATTATTTCTTCACACACAAGTAACTGATCATTTACGATTCTGCTAAACAAAACAGATTCTTGATTGCGAATCAGTTATCATTTCAGTTGCTAAGACAGGTGTCCTTGGTTTGCCTATTGGAAGGTGAAGTGGAACCGTCAAGGTTGTGTGTATAAAAGAAAATGAGAGAGACTGAATGTGTTTGGCCATTCTGGATGGAAAAAGAATGAAACAGTAAGAAAGGAGAAATGAGAAGATGCGTAGTATGAAATTTTAATAGATGTATAGAGTGATATGAAATGTAGAGCAGAAGCAAAGAACAACGACAGGTAGAGAAGAAGTAGAGAAGAATGACAGAAAGAGCATAAGAAGAGAAGAACGACAGGCAGAGCAAAAGTAGAGAAGAATGACAGAAAGAGCAGAAAAAGAGCAGAATGACAGAAGAATGTGATGCAGAGCAGACCTGCTGAACGGATAGAGGAAGAGAAGAATTGTAGAACAATTTGTTGAAGATCAGATTTACAGAACAGAGAAAGAATGGTAAGAAGTGATTTATCTGCATAAATTGTCTATGTATTTATCCTTTCATATTTCAGGGAGGTTGGGAGGTGCTC
>JASDQU010211821.1:0-10365 GCA_032191745.1 Picea mariana | reverse complement strand
TATAAAATAGAAAATAATCGAAAGCAACGTCTTATTAAGATTCATGCATAGAAACTACAAAAACAAAAATTAATGAAGGTACATGAAATTATGTGTTTCTAAATGATATTTTTAATCTACTACGTACTTTAGTATATTGGCAACTATTTTCAGGTTTCAAATAATAATTAAACAACATGTAACATAGGATATAAAAACGTCGCATAAAACTTAAAAACATGTACTTAAACCATGACATTATAAGTAAATTATTTTAAGAGAATAATTCATACAAATTAAAATATTATATAGTCACATACCTAATCCAACCTCAACATTTGTGTAATCATCCTTATTATGTATCTTGATCTTCTTCATTGAACTCGACATATGTATCATCATTCGGCTCTAAAACAATGTTGAAAGGATTGATTATATGATCATCATCATCAATGTCATTTTCGAGCATATTTTCATCAACATCATCATCAAGAATTACAATATTGTCTCCTATGCCTGGATCATGATCTTTTTCGTCTTCTTCATCTATCGACCCTCCATGATCTTCTAGCTCTGTCTAATCTGTTGAATCATCTTCTTGATCTTCAATATCATATTCTTCCTGTAAATGAGTATACTTAATTGGCCTTCCTCTTGGATCATATCTAAAAACAAATGATCAATCCCTTTCACCTGGAAAATTTGAGTAAAAGACCTGTTCACATTGGCTTGGAAAAACATAGAGATCGTGTCCTCTTTCAAACACCATTGTTTTAATCATTGGAAATCCGTTGTCATGTTGAATAACAGTTCGTTACTCATCACGTTCATGCATTCGTAACCTATACCATTTTACATCGAACATAACTAATTTGAAGGAATTAAAGTCACACTGAAGTATATCGTTTAAATACCCATAATATCTATTTTCAGATTCTTGGGGATGTCTATCACTCCTAGAGGAAACATTAGTGACCTGGAATACTGCATTTATCCCACTATCAGAAGTTTTCTTGGTTTCATCCAATTATTTGATGTGTAATTTATGACCATTGCACCACATAGCCATGTGGTGTTTCAACTACAATATGTCAAATATGTAAAATATGCATTGTCAATTAATAAATTAACACATATTTATATAACTTCGAAAGTATCTGAAAAATATAGTACACATGTACTCACATTAATATGATATAAAATAACTGAATAAAATGGGTGAATTTTCTTACATGTCCATCTTTCAAACCATATGCTAAATCAATGTCCCTTTGTGTAACATTGGCATCTCCATTATGAAGAGCTTCTCTAACCAATTCAGACAGTCGTTTCCATGATAACCTACCTCCATTATGTTGTTTACATCTTTCAATCCATACATTCATCCAGTCAAGATTATTTGCAATGTATAAATGCAGTGTATACCACTCTTGAGAAACTGAATCAAAAAAACATAATTCAACAATATTAAATATTAGTTATAACATCCAATATGTAGGTAATTATAAATACTTATAATTTATGAAATAAATTATATTAATAAATTAATGAGTGTGATCATATACACAAAAAATGACACTTTATATGTATTATTAGTATAATTTTTCACAATTATTAATATATCACCTCTCATTTTTTTTCATTCTACCTTGCCCCAATAGATGCTCTTGATATTCAAATTTTTTGATGGAGTTCACATCCCAAATATGATCCACTACATGCATAGTTGGAGTTGCTCATTTAGGAAGATACTGACTAATATACACCATGGATTGATATACCATATATCCCTCCACCATAGAACCCTTAGGACATGATATTTGTCTAACTAGCACCTTCAATGATTTCAAGTGCCTCTCCACCATCCACATTGACCTTGTGTGAATAGGTCCACAAATTTCAATCTCTTCAACTTGGTGTATGAGGTAGTATTCTTTTGCATTGAAAAATGTTGGAGGTATATACTTTTTCTTTCACACATTAGACGAGGAATTTCTCTCTTCCAATACTTTATATCACCTTCATGGATTTATTTCAATGAAAACCATCTACATGAGATCATAACACAAGAAAATAACATGTTTCAACATAACATAATATAATATATTACATTACAAGTAAAACATGTGTCATTAAGTACAACAATAATTTGAAAGAACATTTTGCATATAAATCACAACTACTTACCTCGTGTATTTTCCAAGATCATATATAACTTGTTTGATGTTGTCAAATTCGTTTGGGAGAGATAGCGGTAAAGCATACTGTAACAAAAAAATGAATCATTATTTGTTTCGACCAAAGTAGACAAGAAAAAATAAAATATGTATAAGGCCAATATATATAAATATGTATACCAAAATTATTACCTTAATGAAGGTATGTCAATCATGTGTTTTTACCCCACCAAATTCACCTTTCTTCATTAAGATATTATTTATGTTTGAAGAAAAACCTGTGGGAAATTTAATTCTTTGAATGACCTCTTTTACATTATTGCTTTGTTGCTCTGTTAATAACCATGGAAGGTTGTGTCAAACCTTTTTTTTTCATTTTTTTTTCTCGGCCCGCTACTGCTCTCCCTCATGGTCATGCCCGCCTCTGGTTCGAGAGGCCCGTCCCCCTCACCCCCACCCACCCCCCCTCCCCTCGGACATTAAAGCCTTCAAAACCCTAGTTTCTTCAACCCAGAAGGCGTGAAAGAACCCTCAATCGAAATTCGTTAAACAAATGGATGATATCCCCAAGGTCCAGGTCCACGCAGACTCATCTCTCCCTTTAGTGCTCAAAATCACAGAACATGGACTGGTTGGGCAGTTCATGGGAATCTGGCCATCCCCTCGCGTGGTTTCTGAATGGGTAGACAAAAACTAGTTTCCGCTCATTCAAGGAAAAGTCTCATCTTTCTTCTGTAGCAAAGGTTTTTTCCTATTCCTTGTTGAGACCAAAATAGATAGAGATATCATATTCAGGAGCGGACCTTACTTCATAGGGGCTCGGGGCCTGTACCTTAATAGCTAGAATCATGATTTCATCCTGGAGAACGATATCCGATCGGCTGTTCCAGTCTGGGTTTGTCTCCCCTTCCTGTCGTTTCATTGCTAGAACGATGAAACTATTAGAAGCATAGGAAAAAATCTTGGAAGATAGATAGACCGAGTGGAATCAAGAGATGGAATGCACTCATGTGTGAGGATTTGTGTCAAATTTCACCTAGAAAAGAGCCTCCCAGAATAAATCCAGTTAACTCTCGATAACTGGTCCTTCCTATAACAAGTCAATTATGAACAACTCCCTTTTAAATGTAGAATGTGCCATGAATACAACCATTTTGCAAAAATATGCCCCAAATCCCCCACAGGTGCAAAGGGATAAGAAGAACGGGAAAAATGGCAATCCCAGAAGTGACGTCGAGGACCCAACAAAAAACATCATCCCCCCCTCCAACTGCCATGGAGATCGGAATCGCATCAAGCCCATCCAAGCCAGCGAACAGAAAAGCTACACAAGAAAATACCAATCGATATGTTTCCCTCTCTAAGCCTGAGGAAGAAGGAGACCCTCAAGAAACTCCAATAGAAGAAGGGGCTCCTTCCTCACCAACAAAGGACCAAAAAATCCCTTCGACTGCTCAACATGCATCGATTCCAAGAAAAGGGAAAAAACCCTAGGCAAGGAAAAAAATGAAGACAAAAAACAACATTCCAATAATACTAGAAGAAGAATCACAACATGAATCTAATGGAGAACCTGGGCAAGACACCAACTCAATCTCCAATGCAAAAAAACCAGGAAGGAATCCAATCCACAAAAAAAGGGAAGAAATCGTTGACAGGGAAAAATATCTAGGGCTCCAATCCACACTAGACTCCTCCTTTGGAAAATAGCACAAAGGATCGAAAGAGAACCATAGTCTTGCACCCTCTAAAGTTGGGGGGCCAAAAACCCATCAGTAAATAATGAACCTGGTCTCTTGGAACTGTAGGGGACTAGGAGGCAAGGAAAAAAAAGAATCAATTCATCAACTAATTTTTTCCTCCTCTCCTCAAGTTATACTACTCCAGGAGACCAAACTAAGCGAGGACTCTTTCCTCCGTGAAAGAAAACACATATGAAAGACAAGTGAAGGCAGGGAAATAAGCTCCAGAGGGGATTCTTGAGGCATCTGCACCTTATGGGATCAGAAAAGGTTCACTTTGATGGACTTCCATCAAGATCAACATTGGTTGGTAACCAAACTGAGAAACAACACCTCAGGTAACTCTTTTTCCATAATAAATGTTTATGTCCCGAATATTCATCATGAAAAACTAGATTGTTGGAGGTATTTATTCAATATTTTGGAAGTGGAATCCAATAGATACATCATAGTAGCAGGTGACTTAAATGCCATAATCTATCCCTAAGAAAAGAAGGGGGGGTTGGTGGTAAGGGATCCAGGAAGGGAACACCTAGAAGATATGATTTCCACCTTTGACCTCTTTGATATGAAGCCTGGGGGTGGTCGTTTCACCTGGTCAAACTGCAGGACAGGCCTTGGGCACATCGTGACTAGGCTAGATCATTTTCTCTTAAGTAGCTCCCTCCTCATGGATTACTCTCACATCAACTTTTAAATTCTCCCTTGGGCCAACTCCGACCATCGGCCTATTTTTCTTTCTTTCTCCCCTTTCCTAGACCTAGGCCCAATCCCCTTCAGATTCAACCTGCTCTAGCTAGATGCCCCATATTTCATCTCCCTTATATCCACCTCTTGGTCTCAGTGGGTGCAAGGATCCCCAGTGCACATATGGGAAAAAAAATTAATAAGACTCAAAAGAGACATCCAGGAATGGTTCAAACTCACTTTCAAAGAACCAAAAGTGGAAATTTAGAAAAAAAAAAGCACAGATGGCCACTGTCATGGCAAAAATTGAAACTGGGCTGGTCACTCTAGAGCTATTGGTGGAGAAAGGCCAACTGCAGATTCACCTTCAAGATGCTATGAGAAGAGAAGAAGTCTCATGGAGACTAAAAACTAGGGATCTTTGGCTTTCAATTGGAGATAAGAATATGTCTTTCCACAAACAGTTTCAAGCAAGGAAAGGGTTCAATACAATCTCCAAGATAACAAATCCTGGAGGGAATCCATGCACATCTTTTGAAGATATCAAAAAGGCAGTTGTATCTCACTTTGCAGACCTATATAAAGAAAAAGATGCAAAGAATGAAAAGGATAGGGAGGAGGCACTCTCCAACATTCCCAAGTTGATAAAGGAGGACGAGAATGAGAAACTAATCCATAAAGTTTTTGAGGAATAAATAAGAAACGTTATCAATCATCTTCAACCTGATAAAGCCACCGGGCCCGATGGTTTCACGACTCATTTCTATCAAAAATTTTGGAATATCATTAAATATGATTTGATCATAATGATCTAGTACGTCCAGAGGTCTTCTAGATTGGGGGGGGGGGCACCAATTCCACTTTCTTAGCTCTTATTCCCAAAGAAAAAAATCCAGGGAACTTTTCAAGATTCTTCCCCATCTCCTTGTGCAACGTTTCTTATAAAATAATTACAAAAATTATAGAAAATAGAATTCAACTTCTCCTCCCAAAAATCATCTCCCCTGGGCAGGGTGGCTTTGTTCCCAAGAGGCAAATTTGGGACAATATCATACTGGTCCAAGAAGATGTTCACTCAAGTAAACTAAGAGGATAAAGGGGCATGGTAATCAATATGGATATGGATAATTTCTTTGACAGAGTCAACCATATCTTTCTCCTTCAGGCACTCAAAAATTTCAGATTCCACCCCTCTTTCATCAATTGGATTCAGTTCTGTATAAGTAGCCCTTGGATAGCCCCTTTGATCAATGGATGCCCCTGATCTTTTTTTAAGGCTTCCATAAGACTAAGACAAGGGTGCCCTCTCTCACCCTACCTCTTCATCATTATGGATGAGGTGTTGGGTAGGAGACTGAACCAAGAAAGAAAACAAAAAAACATCCCCATAATAAGAATAGCCACAGGAGTTAAATGAATAAATCATGCCCAGTTCACGAAATATACTCTCCTGATAGAAAGAGCTTCCACAATCATGGCCAGAATATTCAAAGCTATACTGGAACAATTCCTAAAATCCTTAGGAGGTGAGGTGAACTCAACAAAGTGTTACATCTACTCTTGGAACACCAAAGCCAGAATTTTAGCAAATATAGCGAGCATTCTCCAGTACCCAATAGAAATCAACTATAGATCTTTCAAGTACCTTGGAATCCCGATTTGCCTCTCATATGTTCCAATGGATGATTGGGTTATAAAAACTTCCAAAATAAAGGCCAATATGGAACAATGGGGAGCACAATGGTTGAATCTGGAGAGCAGATTGGTTCTAATTAAAGCAGTGTTATCTACTCTCCTCGACTATAATTTCTCCTCTCTTCTAGATCCTTCCTCGATTAAGTCTTCACTAACATAGTCAATCAAAAATTTCCTTTGGGAAGGAGGAAAAACCAACAGAAAGCGTTATCATTTGGTCAAATGGCAGGTGGTTAGAGAACCCAAAGAGTCAAGGGGACTAGGAATAAGAGATCCTTCACTTGTTAATCTGGTGTTGGGAGCTAATCTTCTTTGGAGAACAATTACAGGGAAATTCACTTGGTGGAAAAGGGTGTTGATCAACAAATAATTCCACTAGGACCACCTGAGAGGAATTGACAGACACCTTGATCATCTGACTGGATCCCCCAGATGGAAGCTTCTAGAAGCCTCACTACCCCTAATCTGATCTTAGATCCACTAGATACCTGGAAATGAAAAAAAAAATATATATGGGAGGATAAAATCCTCAACAAATCACCTCTAGAAACAAATGATAGCATGGCCCAACGCAGGGAATGGCTCACAACAAATCAAAAATATATGTTGTATAACATTTTGAACTGGAATTCGAATGGAAAGTGGACAAGTTGGAACTTAGGGGACCCTCCGAGCATTCTCAAAGATCAAGTGGAATCATTGTTGCAAGAACTAAGAGGTTCCTCTCCACACCACCTGCTCGACTTCAACGAAAGGGGATGGGGAGATTGCGGATACACGGTAGCAAGTGGTTACAATTTCCTCTTAATGCAGGGAAGAAACCCAATCAAAGTAAAATGGTCCCAATGCATCTGGCACCCAAAACTCCTCCAAAAATCAACATCTTCAGCTGGACGTTGCTTCAGGGGAAAATCCTCACTTATGAAAATCTAAGGATACATGGAATCTCGGGCCCTTCCAGATGCGTCCTCTACAAAAACCATACAAAGACCATATATCGTTTATTCCTTGACTTCGATTTCTCCAAAAACGTTTGGCAGGGGATCTTGTAAAAACTCTCCCATCGTGTTAATTGGCCAGGGGAAATCTCAGAACTGTTAGGCAACTAGATCTCTTACTATAAAAATCCCTTCTTCAACAAACCAATCCTCAAAAGAATCTATCCCTCTCTCCCAAAATTTGTGTGTTGGCAGGTCTGGCTAGCTCGAGACATAAGTATCTTCTTGGAAGAAGTTATGGACCTGGGAAAAATCACCAAAGACCTAAGAGATCAACTTGTTGAGAGCTTTAACTCAAGAAAAATCTCAATTTTAGACGGTGCTCAGCTCGATAGACAAGAAACTCAATGGATAAATCAATTGGAAATTCATTACTCCACTTCTCACACTTAGCGTCGCAGACCAAATTGGAAACTTCATGTTACTCTAGCAAAGTTTCAAGAATGGTTACTCTCTCAACCATCCCATGTCCTCCTCTTTGATGGCACCTCCAAAGGAAATCTGAGAGTCCCAGGAGAAAGAGGGGTCTTTCTCAACCCAAGGGGATAGACAATAGTAAGTTATGCCTAGATCATAGGATATGCCTCCAATAACCAATTATAACAACTCGCCTTGTTGAAAGGAGTGCAAATGATAGTCTAATCGGGAGTCACCAATCTCATCTTTGCTGGAGATTCTATGATTAGCATAAGAAGCATGATTACTAACTCAAAGCCAAAGAACATCCACCTAGCTGCAGTAAGGAAAAAAATCAGATCTTCCCTCGCAGACTTACAAATAGCCTCCTCCATCCACATTAAAATGGAAAACAACAAATGGGTAGATGAACAGGCCAACCTGGCGACGAGGCTGCCACAAGGAACAAAAAATGTCATGAGAGACTCCACCCTCGAGAATTTGATGTATCACTCTCTTGGACAACAGACTAACCCACAGGACAAAGCAGAAATCAAAAACCCCCAGCAGGAAGAAGACCAGATGGAAAACTGGGAAGATAGCGCAGCCCTTCAAACAACTTCAAAACGATAGCAGGCTCAATTAAACAAGGTTCACTTAGCAGAAATTCAAGAAATGGAAGGCTCATTGGCAAATGTCACCCCCATTTGTTAATGTTCCTTAAAAGCAAGTGTATCTTAGGATTCTTTTACTGGATAACAACAATTAACCCTTTTTGTTTAGAAGGGAAACATAGTAATAGGGAAGAGACAAGCAGCCCAAAGCATTTATGCCCAAAAGGTTCAAGCAACGACAACCAACCATTACAAGATTTTAATTTCTGATTTCTCAGGCAAGCCAAGGCTGCCCCTTTTTAATATATCATCTCCCAATTATTTAAAAAAAAATAATAATAACCAAGAAGGTTATTTTGTTCTAGTACTCCATCTGATCTATTTGAATATCAGATCACACTTCGCATTGCATGATTGGCTTCCTGAAGTCAATGCAAATTTTGACAATTTTTTCTTTGTCCCTCCTATCATCTATGATTCGCCATAACGTTTCAGTCACATTCTTCCCAATATGCATCGTATCAAACAAATGAGCTATTTTTAGCTCCTCATAGTAGGGAAACCTCATGAATTGAGTGGGATAACATTTCATTCCTCATGGAAGCCCATTATTAATACCTTCATGATGATTGCGGCCTTCATGAAGCATAAAAGAAATCACAAAAATAATTATCAAATACAATAAAATAAATTCAATGATTAAAATAAACATTCAAAACATTACATGATCTACGATACATTATGAAATTGAGTACCTTGATGATTTCTATTATATTCCAACCTCCATCGGCGAGGCGTCATTCTTCGTGGTTTTAAACTAGTCTCTTATTTCCCATTGAAAAGATGTTTTTCAGTAGTACGATACCTATGGTTCTTAGGAAGAAGGTGCATATACTCATCAAACACCATCTTTCCTAAAAAAATTGAATGACAATACTTCATCTTAGGGCCACAAACTGGACATGCAAATCTACCCTTTGTTTGAAGACCTGCAACAAATGAATTAATGCCAATTATATGATGATATTATTTAAAAATTAAACATGCACCATGATAACATTGAAAATTTATATAGTATTAAAGAGCAATATTAGAATGCTACATACCACAAAAATGTGTTATTCCAGGGGCATCATGAATTGTCCATAAAAGTATTCCACGGAATTTAAATTTCTTCTCCTCGATTGGTTTACATATGTCATACATTGTGATGCCATCCCATAACTTTAGTAGCTTGTCGATAAGAGGCTCGATATATACATTCATATCTTTACCTTGGTACTTACCTGATTGTTTGAAATTACACATAATTACTATAGGAATGATATCATGTAATATATATAAGTAAATAAATAAATAAAATACATTATACAAAAATTGAAACAAATGAAAATGTTACATTAAAAAAATTAATGTAAAGAAATACTTGGAACAATCATTGTCAACATTATGTGCTCCCTCTTTATTGACATCCAAGGAGGAATGTTATTGTTGATAACAAAAATAGGCCACACTGAGTAAATAGACCTTATCTCTCTGAATGGATTAACACCGTCAGCTGCCAATGAAAGCCTAACATTACGAGGTTCATCTTTGAAAATCATCCCATTTTTCCTCAATTTCCCTAAATGCAGAACCATTGACAAGCATTCAAAGAATACCATCTCCACTTCTATTACGTGCATGGTAATACATAAATTTTTCTATGCTTCACACTTGAACAATTGCTGCAAACATGCAATTATGGGAATATGACAAAGAAACTTTCAAGGCACCCTTTTTGTTACTTGATCGGTTCGATATCTACTGATAAGACATTGTGGACATTCTGTTTTCGAAGCATGTTGTCCATAATATATAATATGGTCATTAGGACATGCTCCTATAGTTTGATAATCCATTCCAATGTCTTTCATAATGGAATGCAAACCTTGATATGTGCAAGGTAAAATATTTGACGATGGTAACAAAAATTCACCTAACAATCTACAACATAACAAATAACTAGTTAATGTAAGAATATTAATCGTAAAAATTGCATTCTTATTTTACACATTAATTAACACTAAAAACAAAT
>JASDQU010211820.1:0-18617 GCA_032191745.1 Picea mariana | reverse complement strand
AAGCATATAATCATGAGAAAGGACGTTGTATACCTTGGAATGATCAGGTGAGGTGATAATGTGAGTCTAAATACTAGTGATGAAAGGTATAATAATGTCAAAAGGTATAGGCAAAAAGGTGCATAGTGTGGTCCTAACAATGACCAACAATATCCATTTGCATAGATGGAGACCCTTCTCACCACCACAGAGGTTATATATTTTCAGATGACATCCACTAAACCAACTAGATTCTGAGAGGCAATGGGCATTTCTCTATGAGGTACAAGTCAAGTATCATGGTGAGTGTCATTTCAATATTTGAGGCATTTGAGTATGTTGTATCTTAGACTGCTTTAAATTTCATGATATATGCTTGGACATTATTTCTTTTTCCCTATTTTATGTTTGTGGTTGGCATTGTTCCCTAGTAAGTGGTATTCCTTGGGGATGGATTTGCTACTAGGAACTCCCTTGAAGAGCCATCATACTATTTCCAACCATACTTACCCCTTTCCATCAATATTTCCCCCCATTTTCTTATCTCTTGGGATTATTAGGGTGTATTTACCCAAGAAGGGGTTGTCACTCATTCTATGGGAAGAAGGGGATTAAGGCCTAGAGGGATTGATGTTGGGTAAAAGTTAAAATCCTATATATAAACCTTCCAGATGTTTAACCCACAAATCCCCCCTAGAAAACAATGAAATGCGTATCTGTAAGAAAACAAGGACCCACGAGAATAATGATTAAGAATGCTTAAAAGGTTAGTTGGAGGATACAAGGTCTCATCACAATCTGGCCTATCATGTTCATATATATCTACTAGTATGACATTACCATCATCTAGCCACCAAGCCAGGGTAATGACTCTCAGTTGCATGGCTGAGAGAAAGGGGGTCTCATCACGAACCAACTTTCTCGTTTCCACTAGGTGTTTGTGAGTGACACTGTCATTATATGGACACCACGCCAGGACCATGGCATTCAACTTGTCCTTAAAATATGAAAGAAACAAAGAATGGAAAAACAACGGACTTGGAAAAATTTCATTACAAACTAAGGTGTCGCACACCCTCTACAAAGGAACCCATGATTGAGACACTACAACCCCTTGTATGTCTTGAACCCCATGCCCATTGAGTCTTGACCCTTAACCACTTCATCCACTTTACATGGATTAGATAGGGATCTCTTGGAAAAACTCGTTGACCTAGGTAAATATCTACCCAATAGGACACCTCGTCAACCCTCCCATATCCAAGATTGGAAAGTCACATAATTTCTTTGAGAACTTAATTGTTTGACATGGTAATATTTGATTCACATGCTTGGGTGGTGCATTTACTAACTTTATTTACTTATCATGATATTTTGACTTCATATGCTTGGACGGCGTGCTTCTTTGTCTTTGTAGGACGTAGTTGGTGGAGAATGCTAGAGGAAATATCCTAGCTTGGGATTCCATGGGGCTTGAATCCCACATATGGATGCCAAGGGCCCGCATGCCGAATGATAAATATGAAACTTTGGAGGCCTATAATATGACTTGGATGACGTAATCTATTACCTACATGACAAACAATTTTCCTAGGAGAGGTAAAACGTCACCCTTAGATGCATGATGTTATCTAGGGGGGCTAGGGTTTGGTGATGAGGTTGATATGCATTGGCACAAGGAATTTTGAGGATTTTGAGTCTTTAACCATGAAGGAAGTGACTTAGATGCTTGAAATGTGTCTTTGCAAAGCCTACCCACACTCCTCCAACACCAATGACTTGCTCCTAGTGCCAAAACGTCCCCTAAAGTGGTGTCGTCACTTTAAATTAGGATTTCTCTTTGTGTAAAAGTAATTTTAAGTGAATTGTTTAACATTATTTTGTAAAAGGGGTAATATTAGGGTTTTTGACACCTAGTATTGTGTTTTACCCTAATATTATGTGGACAAACTATTTTGGAGACATTTTGTATAAATAAGATATCATAAGATCTAATTATAACATAACTCTCCCATTGTGAGAAGTAAATGGCTGAAATTTTTGCTACTCTTGGTGATTTTCGTGTTTCTCTCTTGTGGAATGTCTCTTGGTGAATGGATGAGGAGGAGTGATGCACACCCCCTTTAAGGATTTCTCTCTTGAATCTTGGATGAATGTTGCATGGTAACTAGGGTTTGTTCTCTCATTTCTTGGATTAGGTAAGGAAAAATATGCATATGCTATTATTTTCTTGCTTGATTTGGTTAATTTTTCGTGGAAAACCTAGGGAGGAGTATGCTAGATACACCCTTCATCATTTTCTCATCTCTCTGTTAAAGGTTTTAAGTCTTTCTCTTTTGCAAGGGTTGCTTGGAGGAATACGAGTATGTATACCCTCCTAAATTTACCCTAAGTTTGGTTGGCATACCCTTGGGAGTAAGAGGGTTTAAAACCTTATGGTTTTTGTTGATATACCTTAAAGACTCCATAACCAATTTTTAAAGGAACTAATATGAAGTATTCTTGCATTGGAGAAACAAAATATTGCATTGGGAAATGTGAGTTTTGGTCGTATTACTTTTTGCAACTTGGGTTGTGTTCCTTGTGCTTAGAGCACCTCTCGGCCACTAGGGAATCCCCTCTAAAGGGGTAGTTATTTATGATGTTACAAAATTTCATTTTTATACATTAGGGCTTCCGAAACCCTAATATAATTTCTTGAATAACTCTCTAATCAACCGTTGGAATTTGCCCAAAGTTTGCACACTTACACTTCTTGGTCTAACGCATTTTTTGGCAAAGTTTGGAGGAGTTTTAGTAGCTGATTATATTTCTGTAATGAGTTTATTTTTACAGCCATAAGGATGATATATATTTATGTATAAAGTGTTTACAACAACCTTGTCTTTTCATGCTAGTATCTTGGTCTTTAATCTTGAATTTTGCTAGTATTTAGCTAGTCTTTCTCTTATATCTTTCAGTTGATTTCTAGAACTTATATAGAATCTTATTATGCCATTTCATTTCTGATATATATTGTTACTAGCAAATTATATTAGTGAAATCAAGCTTAAATTGCTTTTCCAATTGATTATATTGCATCATATGCTTGTCTTTCTTGTGTCTCGGGAAGGTACTTTGCTATCGACAGGTCACTCAACATATTTGGCAACCCTTGAACCTTCCCAAGATTCTTTCCCAAGACCTTCATACCACTTAGAATTGAAATTTAGGGACATCCTCTTTATATTCATCCTTTTCCATCTCATTCCCCCTAGGGTCACCGGGATTCCCCCCTTGAGGTGACTATCTCACCTCTAAAGTGACGAGGACACCTGCCCAAGGTGACAATGGCTAGGTTCCCTCCTAGTTTTCTCCATTTGGTGGTTGGGTCATGATTTTCCTAACCTACAACTTGTGCGATAACATTTTGGTGCCATTTCCTGGGAGGATTTTGAATCATCTTCGAAATCCTAATGAAACTTTGGAAAGCTATCCCAAATCCCTTCCCATATCTTGTCTAGCGAATCCACCCAAGGGACATTCCCTTTCCACCTTTCTTGGTGAGATTGCACTAAATATGACTGGGTGACTTCTCCATGGGATATACTTGAAAGGGGTATTACCAGACCCCAAAGAAAGAACCTCCCAAGGACCATAAAACCGTACCCAAAAATTCTAAACCCCCCACTCCTCCCATCCCTCATGGTTCTTCATCTACTTTTCCTAGCCCTTCATCCTCACCTTCTACGTCGACACCTCTGCGCTCACCCATACCCACCTCGCTAAATGCTACATGGAACCTGTAGGAAAAAGAGGCACACAAACATTTGGACATAACAAAGATCCTTGGATCTCCTCTTAAAATCCCAAAGGACTTCAAGGAGTGTCTACCCAAGATTTCAGGAGAATATCCCACTACACTTGAAGATCACTTATATTTTTTCCTACGCAATCTAGAGTCTTATGACCAAATTGAGGATGTTTTTATGAATATATTTTCTTACACTTTTGTCTAAAGGGCCAAGGATTGGTTTGATAGTATTTCCCCAGGAACAATCACAAATTGGAACCTCTTTCAAGAGATTTTCACCAAAATATTTGGAAAAAAGAGAGATTACCAATCCTTGTATAGTCAACTCCACAGTTGCAAGAGAAATTCAGGGGATAATATAAAGGATTTCAATGACAGTTTTAACACCCTTGTAATATGTTTCCATCAGGAGTTAAGACCTTCCAAATATACCATTCTCAAGTCTTACATATCAACTATGAAAGACCCATATGGGGATTTGATTGGGAGGTACCCTACAACTTTATTCAAGGCTCAAGAGAGATCATATGAAATAGAATAAAACTTATCCTCCTCTCCCTTACAAGAATAATAATGTCTTAAAGAGTCTCTTCAGATCAATCAGATCAATGAATTTGTCTCACCGAACTTTCCCTCAGATGTCAGAACTTACCTACAAGAGGAACAATAAAAAGAATCTAAAAGGGAAACTTGTCTCATGATCAATCTTTTAGAAGAAGAAAAGGAGGTAATGCTAGGAAAAGAACCTCCCTTACCAAGTAAGATATTGGACTTCAAAAGAAAAAAAGAAGCATAACAGGCTAAAAAATGGTTCTGGCAACACATTCAACAAGTCTTGGCGAAACCTCACATAGAAAGGAAAGTTAAATTCATCCAAGGTGAAGAGAAAACTTCTTCGCCATATAAGACCAAAAATGAAAGTACTATTGATCATTCCAACATAAACCATCGGGTTATAGAAGAAGGAATTGGCAACACATTTATTTTGGAAAACTCCCTTTTCATCGATGAATAAAAGAGGGAAGGATCTTGGGGTCTAGATTTTGATGGTGCACACTCAAGAACATGCTTGGGTGCAAGGATAGTCTTAATATCACCAGATAATGAGACTACCCTTTTCTCATATAGACTTGAGTTCAAATGGATGAACAACATTGCCAAGTATGAATCCCTTATCCTAGGCATTAACCTGGCCATTGATATGAACATCAAGACCCTACATGTAAAAGGGGATTCTAATATAATCGTTTCACAAGTCAAAAAGAAGTTCCCTGCTAAAAATACAAGGTTGAAGTACTAGAGGGATGTCATATGGGATTCCATAAAGATGTTTGACAAATTTTCCATTGAGGCCATCCCTAGGGAAGAGAATCATTTGGCATAAAGCCTTGTTGTCTTTGCTTCAACCTTGCAACTTTTCAAATAAATCGGCCTTTACAAGGTAGAATCAAATCACACACCCTCTTTACCTAAGAACTTAGAACATAGAGAATTTTTTGACAATGACAGACAACTTCTTCATTTTCTCCAAAGTGAGGAAGAGTTCTTTGAAGCCCAAATAAAACTATTAGGTGAGAGAGAAAATATTGAGATCATCGATGTAGCTGATGGACCCCTACCCAAAGTAATTGTTCCCTTAGAGAACCATTTTGATCGAGATGATATGCATAAAGGGAAACCTTCAAACAATATCAATGATTAGATTGTTGAATTCAACATTGGAATCGAGGAATCCCCGAAATTAATTAAATTTGGTAAAGGAACAATGACTGATGAAAGGGAAAATCTGATTACCCTTATAAGAGATTTGAAAGATGTCTTTTCTTGATCTTAAGAAGATATAAAGGCTTACTTAGAAGACATCATACAACACACTATTCCCCTCATTGATGGTACAAATCCCTTCAAACAAAATCTCAGGAAGATGAACCCAAAGGTTTCCCCGCAAGTAAAAAAGGAGTACAAAAGATGGTTGAGGCAGGAATAACTAAGGCAATCATATATTCATCACAGGTATCTAATCCAGTTATTGTAAGGAAGAATACTGGTGAAATCAAAATATGTGTAGACTTCATAAATTTAAACCAAGCTTTGCTTACGGACAATTATCCTCTACCAAACATGGAATACCTTTTGCAAAGGGTCACAAGTGAAAAGATGATGTCCATTCTTTATGGTTTCTTAGGATATAATCAAGTTTAGGTAAAGGAGTATGATCAACTAAAAACTTATTTTGCCACCCCTTGGGGAACCTACAAGTACATAAGAATGCCTTTTGGACTCACCAACGCATGGGCTTCTTTTCAACGTGCCATATACTATGCTTTTAGAGATCTAATCAAGAAACTTATAGAGATATATCAATATGATCTAACAACCATTTATAAAAAGAGGGAACAACATATCCAACACTTAAGAACAATCTTCCAGATATGTAGGGAGTATGACATTTCTCTCAACCCTGAGAAATAAATTTTTGGTGTTGACAAGGGTAAGTTACTAGGCCACATCATTTCTAAAGATGGAATAATGATAGACCCTGACATGGTTGAAGCCATCAAGAAAATCCCTCTCCCTAAGGAAAATAAATACCTGTAATCTTTCTCCAGCCAGATTAACTTTATTAGGATATTCGTTCCAAACTTTGCCGAAATTGTTAAACCCCTTAACAAGTTACTAAAAAAGGGATGCCAGTTTTGAATGGGAAAGTGAAGGTAAGTTGTCCTTTCAAATTATCAAAGAGGCAATAAATGTTACACCAGTCCTCGCTAACCCAAATTTTTCCAAATACTTCATCATTTTTTCTTTTGCTTCAAAGGATACCATTGCAGGGGTATTGTTACAAAAGAATGATCAAGGGGATGAACAACCAATTTCTTTCATGAGAAAAAATCTTAGAGATTCAAAATTGAATTACACCATTACGAAAAATCAAGCTTACACTCTAGTCAAGATCAGATTCTTTGTCCCGTACCCCATTGTGAAGGACATTTTTTCACAATAAGATTTCCTTGGATCAAGAGGAAAGTGGGTGTCACAAATATAGGAATACAATTTGGAGATTAATCCAACGAAGAGAATTAAAGGGAAAGGGATGAAAAAAATGATGAGATAAAGTAATCAAAAGGCCATTGAGTTAGGAGAGAAGGAACAAGTCAATATTGTCATAAGTGAGATTGAAAACAATGAATGGTATTTAGATATCATTTATTACTTGAAAAACCTTACATGCCCTGATCATTTAGTGGAACATAAAAGAAGATCCCTAAGACTCAAAGATATGAAGTATTTCCTGACAGAGGATGGTCTCTGGTGGAGGAACCTAGATGGGGTTATCCTCAAATGTGTTGACAAAGAAGAAGCTAATAGCTTAATGATCGAACTTCATGCAAGACATTGCGGAGGCCATTTTGCATCATGCAACACTTCCCATAATATTTTAAGAGCGGGATACTATTGGCCTACTATTTTCTCTGACACACATTGATATGTTATATATTGTCAATTGTGTCAATTTTTTACCAGCAAGCAATGCCTTCCTGCCCTTCCCCTTAAGCCAATCATTGTGGAAGCGCCCTTTCAACAATGGGGACTGGATTTCATTGGTGAATTCAAATACAAATCTAGTAATGGATACCGATGGATTTTGACCACCGTTAATTAATTCACCAGATGGGTGGAAGCTATCCCAACAAAGAAAGCAATGGAAGAAGTCGTGATGAAATTCCTTGAGGAAAATATTATTACTAGATTTGGTGTCCCTGCTAAGATAACCATCGACAACTCCAAAGCCTTTAGCTCAATGAATCTCAATGAGTTTTACTTCAAGTATGGGATTTTTTTATCACATTATTCAAATTATTATCCTCAAGGGAATGGGTTGGTAGAATCCAACAAAAAAACCATTATGAACATTATGAAAAATATTGTTGGGGAAAACAATAAGAGTCGGGACAAAAAAATTAAGTATGCCCTGTGGGCCAACCACACAACTACCAAGAAATCCATCAAAATAACTCCTTTTGAGTTGGTGTATAGGTTATAAGATCACTTTCCTATAACTATCCAAATTCCAGCATTCAAAGTATCCCAATAATTCAATCAAATGAAAAAGGATCAAGATATCTGATATTTATAAGAAGGAAAGAAATGGACATTTTATCGGAAGGAAAGACAAAGAGAATTCAAGGAAGGGGATCAATTCTTACTGTGGGACAAAAGAAGAGAAAAATATGGGATGCATCAAAAGCTTGATAGTATTTGGATATGAACCTACAAATAGAGGAAGTGTTTGGGATAGACTCTTTATACTTATCCATGACAGAAGAGAGGAGCATGCCACTACCAATAAATGGATCTCTCCTCAAACATTATTTCCAAGGTGGCACATGAATTCTTCAGGTCCCATGCCCCAAGTAAGTAGGTAGGTCATCTTTCTTTCCTTGCATTTTCATATTGATTTCTCATATTAGTTTAGATGCATCTCATATTTCATTTCTCTCTACTTGCATGTTGATTTCATGCTTAGTTTAGAAATTTTTGAAAAAATGTCAGAATTTTTATTTTCTAGATTAGATTTTATTTTGGATTTCATATTGTTGGTGTCCAGGTATGAACGATTTATTCACCCTTTTCCTACATTAATTTATCAATACGGGTGCGTATTCTTTCAAGGCAACACACAAGGTATATGCAGGGGCAAGAGTACAATTCGTTCTAGCCAAGGGTTCACAATTAAGATTCAAAACATTACTATCAAATTGGATTAACTACAACTTCCGAAAATTAATCATAAGAATCACACACTGTAACAGCAAGCATAAACCAATAAATAAAACACATAGAAAGACGCAACACCTAATCAGAAGAGCAGGCCCAGCTCTTTGATCAGGGTTGCGTTAGTCACAGCAAAGATGAAGACAACAAAATAGATAGTGTTTTATAAATCTGAAAAGGGTTATTACAATCTCAATGGGGACATCCCCAGTTACAGGAATAAACTATATTTTATACATCGAGAGGGAGAACAACCTCTTTCCCCAAAACATGGTAACCGTATCCCCAAAAATATACATTAGTTGGAACAACACCAGTACCAAATAGACAAGATCAACAAAATGCCCAAGATGGTTCAGGGATCTGCGACTCCAGCTGCACGACCTCTTTATGGCTTGGTTGTTGTTGTGAATAGTGGATCTACTACGGGATGAAGCCTTGGTCATGTTCTCCAGAAGCTGCGGTCAAACATTCGTTTTAGTGCTACGAATAGGCAATACTCCACGACTTTATTTCATTAATAAAATATTCCAATAGACAAGGTAGGGGTATTTACCTCATAGGTTTAGCATAGTAAACATAGGTAAATAAGTGCAAAAAGGTCAAAAAGGTAATGGAAATGCAGCAGAAAGATAGCCCGATTTGGTGCCCAACACATATATATCGATAAAGACTGATAGAACCACCCTAGATGATCTCATCCCTTTTTTTGAGTTTTGACAGGAACAAGTTTACCATGAGATGTTGTGGTTCTCATGCACTCTACAGTGAGCACATGTCCCCAAGTAAGAGCTAGATGTTATCCATATTTTGTGGGATAACTAAGGATATTATGTCTCAAGGCCCTCAGGTTGCAGATAAGGAGTGTCAAGAGACTACATGACCAACAATATCCATTTGCATAGATGGAGACCCTTCTCACCACCATAGAGGTCATATATTTTCATATGACATCCACCACACCAATTGGCTTCCGAGAGGAAATGGGCCTTGCTCCATGAGGTACAAGTCAAGTATTATGGTGACTGTCTTTTCAATATTTGAAGCATTTGAGTATGTTGTATCTTTTACTGTTTTAGATTTCATGATATATGATTGGACATTATGCATTTTTCCCTGTTTCACCTTTGTGGTTGAAATTGTTCCCTATTAAGTGGTATTCCTTGGGGATGGTTTTTCTACTATGAACTCTCTTGAAGAGCCACATACCATTCTCGACCATGCTTACCACTTTCCATCACTATTTCCCCCCATTTTCTTATCTCTTGGGATTTTTAGGCTGTATTGAACCAAGAAGGGGTTGTCCCTCAATCTATCGGAAGAAGGGGATGAAGGCCCATAGGGATTGATGTTGGGTAATAGTTAAAATATTATATGTAAAACTTCCATATGCTTTTCCCATGAATTCCCCGTAGAAAACAATGAAACACTTATTTGTAAGAAAAAGGGGACCCCAAAAAATAATGATTGAGAATGCTTAAAAGGTTAGTTGGAGGATAGGAGGTCTCATCAAGATCCAACCTATCATGTTCATAGCTATATAGTGGTATGAAATTACCATCATTTGGTCACCAAGCCAGGGTAATGAATCTCAGTTGCATGTCTGAGAGAAAGGGGGTCTCATCACGAGCCAACCTTCTCATTTCCACTAGGGTGTTTGTGAGTGACACTGTCATTATTTGGACACCACGCTAGGACAATGGCCTTCAAATTGTCCTTAAAATATTAAAGAAATAAAGAATGGAAAAACAATGGGCTTGGAAAAATTGCATTGCAAATAAAGTTGCCACACACCCTCTAAAAAGGCACCCATGAATGAGACACTACAACCCCTTATATGTCATGATACCCATGCCCATTGTGACTTGACCCTTAATCGCTTCATCCACTTTACATGGCTTAGAGAGGGATCTATTGGAAACACTCCTTGAACTAGGGAAAGATCTACCCAATAGGACACCTCATCTACCCTCACATATCCAAGATTGGCAAGTCGCATAATGTCTTTGAGCACTTAATTGTTTGATAGGGTAATATTTGATGCACATTCTTGGGTGGCTCATTTATTGACTTGATTTATTTATCATGATATTTTTACTTGATATCCTTTTAGGGAGTTCTTGTTTGTCTTTGCAGTACCTAGTTAATTGACAATTTTGGAGGAACAAGCCTAGCTTGGGCTTCCATGGGGTTGAAGCCCAGAGGTGAATGAAAAGGACCCACATGCTAGATGAGAAAGCTGAAACTTTGGAGGCCTAGAATATGACTTGGAAAACATAACCTAGCCCTACATGCCAAACTTTTTTCCTATGAGAGGAAGATTGTCACCCTTAGAGGCATGATGTTATCTAGGGGGGATAGGATTTGGTGGTGGGGTTGATATGCATTGGCACAAGGAAATTTTTAGGATTTTGAGGCATTAACCATGAAGGAAGTGACTTAGATGCTTGAAATGTGGCTTTGGGAATCCTACCTACACTCCTCCAACACCAATGACTTTCTCCTAGTGCCAAAACACGTCACTTTAAACTAGGGTTTCTCTTTGTGTAAAAGTAAATTTAGTGAATTTTTTAATATTGTTTTGTAAAAGGAGAAAGATTATGGTTGTTTATCCCTAGTCTTGTGGTTTACCCTAACATTATGTGGACAAACTATTCTGGATACATTTTGTATAAATAAGATATCATAAGATCTCATTATAACATAACTCTCCCATTGTCAGAAGTACATGGCTGAAATTTTCGCTACTCTTGGTGATTTTGGTGTTTATCTCTTGTGGAATTTCTCTTGGTGAATTTATTTTGGTGAATGAATGAGGAGGAGTGATGCACACACCCTAAATGATTTCTCTCTTGAATCTTGGATGAATGTTGCATGGTAACTAGGGTTTGTTCTCTCATTTCTTGCATTACGTAAGGAATAATATGCATATGTTGTTATTTTATTTCTTACTTTGGTTATTGTTTGTGGAAACCCTAGGGAGGAGTATGATATATACACCCTCCATCATTGATTCATCTCTTTTTTAAAGGTTTTAAGTCTTTCTTTTTTGCAAGGGTTTCTAGGAGGAATACAAGTGTGTATACCCTCCTAGATTTACCCTAAGTTTGGTTGACATATCCTAGGGAATAAGAGGGTTTAAACCCATAGGTTTGTTGTATATCTAGATTAAAGTCTCCATCACCCAATTTTAAAGGAACTAATCTGAAGTATTCTTGCATTGGAGAAACAAAATATTTCATTGGGAAACATGATTTTTTGTCGTATTAATGTTTTGCAACTTGGGTTGTGTTCCTTGTGCTTAGAGCACCTCTCAACCACTAGGCAATCCCCTCTAAAGGGGCAGTTCTTGATTTTGTTAAAAAATTGCATCTTTGGCCATTTGTGCTGCATAAACCCTAATCTAATTGCTTGTATAAATCTCTAATCAACCACTTGAATTTTCCCAAAGTTTGAACTGGGGACAGGCTCAAATCAACTTGCATCTCTTTCCTAGATCCTGAGTAGAAATAGGGGTATTCGTTTGAACATGAATTAGAAGTTTTTTGGAATAATGTGACAACAATTAGACCATGACTTAACATAGTTGTTAATCAATGACTATTCTTGCATGTTGGTTGGTGAGAAGATCCTATGTAACAGGGGAACCATCCACAGACTAAGCAGTTTCTCGTATGAAAGGTTAAGTGTCAAAGTCTATAAGATAAAAATAAAAAAGGGATAACCTTATTTATCCAAGTGCAGCATATATACAAAGTAAATCTCAATAGATGGAAGTCATCCCCTATTAGGATAAAAAAAAAGGCCACCTCTTTTCCCATTCACTGAATGCTAAGCATACACTAAATAAACCGGGAAGGGATGGGAAATAAAGCTTGACCAAAATAGGGGACATGTAGATATCATAGTCGGGGCTATGGATTCTCTCTAGTAGTGGAACAAGGTATTTGACAATGTGATGTATCCATTGGGGCTATAGATGCTCGCAAACAGTGGAGCAACACGTAAGAGTTAATATATACACACCTAGTGAAAATGTTTTTATATTCCAAACCTATATCATCCCCATGACAGAGTTACCAACCTTAATCACTGACACAATTTAAGGAAATAAATATCACCATTATTCATCCTCTATTTACAACTGACAAGATCTACTAGCTCGCATGGAAGCATCTCTAGTGAACCCACCACAATGAAATTTTTAAGGTAATTGTTGCACATTAATTTTGGAATTTTTGAACTTAAAAGTAATTATATGACCCTATAAATTTTGTTTTCTCATAAATTAGGGAAGATTAGTAGATATTTTGGCTTCTCCTAGTGTGTCACCAATTGTTGTACCAGGAACCAACACCTTCCATTTTTCTTGTCTCATTGCTCAAAGATTCATTTCCACTCAAGAAATAGGGACCCTTATTTTCATCTTAAGACTCTTAAATTGTTGAGAAAATTATCCCATTCTCATGATATTCATTGAAGCCTTCCAACCTTTGATTTCAAAGATGTTTTAACTTGCAAATTTTTGGATTCTGGCAGTACCGGTGAGTTCATGACTAACTTGACGATATGGAAAATGTCGATGAATTTGTGAGTAACTCATTGATATAGCAAAGATAAAACATGCTTAACAAATTTTGAGCATGAGTTCTAGTACACCAGTGAGATTCCAACGAACTCCTACAACACACTGACGAAATTCCAACTAACCCATAGTCATCGACACTATATTCCTTAAATATTTAGTCATTTTATAAAGAATTCTATACTAGAAAAGTTACCACTAACTTTATTGGTGCCCTCCTCTTGTATATGCAAAGTTCAGAAAATATTCTTTGATACTCTCTCCTCTTATTGGTGAAATTCATAAATACAACTCTGATACCATCATCCACATATCGACACACTTCTTGCAAAGAATTCTGATAAAAAGTTCCCTTTGTTGGAATAGTTCATATGAATGACTCCAGTACAAGGTTTCCTCCGTTGGTGAAGTTAACATTGTCTCCTTCGGTACTAACCCTTTGTGTATAGACACACTTCACAAGAACTCTGTCGATACCATCATTCACATCCCAAAGACATTGCTAACATCTCCACTGGTACCACCTCCTCTTTATCAGTGAAGTTAATACTAACTTTCTCATATCAATGATGTTGATCTGATTTCCCTCAACACATGAAAATTTTTCATCAAAAAGTTTCTAAGCAATTACGTTGGTACATTGGTGAGGTTTATCTTTCTTCTGTCAATACATCATGTATTGGAAATCTTTATTTCTTCCCCTCCGATGCACAATGTTTGTTGGAAATTTGCCCTCTTCTGTCACTGATATGAAAACATAAATATGTTGGCCCCTCATTAACACTGAGCATATTGTTAGGGATCTTCCTTTTCTCACCAACACAGACCTTGTTAGAAAGACACACCTTCATCTTGAGACCTCTCATATTATCCTCCATCTCAGATCCTTCTCACTACATCCACTAATTAGGTTTCTATCGTTTCCAATGATTAAGAATTTCATGCCTAATTGGATAATTGATGATTGATTACCTATCTTGCCTAATCTACTTCATGTTGCAGTAGTGATTGAGTCTGTGTGTGTCACCAATATCTTTGATTCACATATCATTTCAGTGCACATGTTTTTCACCTTATTGATTTTATGACTAAATTTGATCATGAAAGCATTTTGTATTGTTAGGAGTATTAATTTTATCATCTACAGGGCACATGTTGGCTCTGAATTTCATCTCAAAGAAGAATTGGTATTCTTGACACCTACTCTATGGAAAGTGCTCCAAACGTTAGTGGATTATTTTCGTGAGATAATATTTCTTAGTCACTGAAATACTAATTTATTTCTAATGGATGTATTAATATATTATATAACATAGATTCCATAGGAATTGATAGAATTGAATTTGGGCAAAGCAGTAGTGAGAACATGGTCCTAAATTTCATTAAAAATGCATTTGCTTACAAATTTGGTTACAAATCGAAGTGGAATTTTCACTGCTAAAACAATATATGTGTATGTTTTACACTATCACAATTCCAATTCCACTGACGAAATTGAAATTTGAGGTCCATAAGTGCTAGAACAATAACCAATGTAGCATACCCAGCCTTCCAGGCCAGGTCATGCCACTGATTTTTTTTTTCTCTGATACCAATTTGTAACATACCTCAGACACCCTCGTTGGGGAAAACACCACTACTCCAAAACCAAAATACTCTGATACTAGATGATTAAATTGGTCCATGCCCAGGCATAGACCTGCTGGGCTATGGAAGACAGAGATCTTTGCGGAATAAATCACATATAAACTTAACAAAAATAAACAGAGATAACATGAAAGAATACATGCAGTGAAACACATGATATTATTATAAGAATCACAAACATGCAATAAAATACATCATTAACCATTAAGCATAGAAATGATACTTATCTCTTAATTGTAGTGCACCGACTGCGTGAAGACCTTCCATGAACCTCCCAACCTTAGACCACACTTCTCATCACTCTCAACAATGGTTCACCCCCGATATCAGACTAAAATCAACCGAGAAAGGGATTCCTAGGCTAGGCAAGGTCAACAAGAAGTTGCACCAGTCTACGATAAGGATTTCCTCCAAGGAGCCACTTACGCCCACTGCTCATAAACTTTCATTCCCCACATGCCTATCCCACCCTAGGACTATACACCTTCACTTTCACATAGTCCATCGACTTATCCACCTCCCTTCCAGGGCTTCAAAAACAGGTCAGACATGAATTATCAGAGCTCTGTAGCTACTATTGGACTCCCTCCAGAAGAACTCACTTCCCCAAAAAATCTCTCACCTGAAGAGATTTTATCACAGGCCTGACAACCTGCTTATTCAAACATGGTCCTGACAACCCACCTCTTGCACCATTCTATGGGAATGATTTCCTCCAAGGAGCCACTTATGCCCACCGCTCATAGAATATCATTCCCCACATGATTTTCCCACCCCAGGAGTATACACCTTCATTGTCACATAGTACATTGGCTGCTCCACCTCCCTTATAGGGCTTCAATAATAGACCAGAAATGAATTATCAGAGCTTTGTAGCTGCTACTGGACTCCCTCCAGAAGAACTCACTTCCCCAACAACTCTCTCACTTGAAGAGAGTTTCTCATAGGCCTGGAAACCTACTTCTTCAACCACAGGCCTAAAAACCCACCTCTTCAAACCATAACAACAAATCAGGTAAGGAAAGGGGATGACTCAACAAATTACAGAGGTTCACAATGGTGGAAATGGATCTAGATGCCTGTTTTTCCAATGCGTGCATGAACTACACAAGGGATGGAAATAATCCTGAGGATGAACTCGTGGGGAAAATGGCCAAACGAAACACAAGAAACCCTTAGGGTACAGGTTCAACAAGATATTGGTTTGGGCTCATTGCAGAGGTTTGGGATGGACGATGGTTCATTAATGGCGTTCACGGTTTTCCTGCTTCCTGCTAGTTATGTGCATGGGTGGAAGGAATGGAAAAAGGATCACTGAAACAATCAAAATCCCCACATATATTTGCATGTTCTTGATATGACACATGGCGCTCATGAAGCATGTTCCTATCCATTTGGAAGTCGTTCCCCTTCCCCAAAGGAACTTAGGATAATTTCATATCCCCTTACAACATTTAGAATAATATTATATATTATTCTTTGAGTTTTAAGATCTTAATCTTAGCCCCTTTTCTATCCTGTCAACCCCCTCCCTTACCCATCCTAGTGAGTCTAGTGCCCCATACTCTTTCATCGTGGTCAGTTTACACACAATGATTCTTTTATATTTATGAGTTGAATATTTACATATACAAAACAAGCTCCTGGCCTTAGCATCCTAGGATCTCTATCCCAACTATCACATAAGCCTCCTAGATTATCATTACTTGGCTCACCAACCTATGAAACATGTTTACAATTCATGATTAAAAATTTAGGGCTCGGCCTTGGGGTATTACAATCCACTCCCCTTATTTTTTCACTGTCCTCAGTGCAATTCTCTTACACCATATCAACAAGATTTTCAAAATCTTCAAAACGATGTGGGTATTCTGCCTGCATTTCATCCTCATGCTCCCAAGTAGTGTCCTCAAGACCATACCAGGTCCATTGCACCTTTACAATCCCTATGGCTTGATTACATAGCTATTTAATTTTCCGGTCCAAAATGCATACAAGATGCACTTGGATAATGCCTTCTTTCTCCACTTGAATCACATTCCAATCAATTACATGATTAACATCATGTATATATTTCTTGAGAAATAATACATGGAATACATTATGAAAAAAGATAGATGTAGGCAATGCAATCATATAAGATATTGGACCAATCCTTTCTAGGATTTCAAATTGTCCACAATATATGGGTGCCAACTTGGAGCAGTTTCCCAACTTCAGTGAAATTTTGTTGGCCTTAACCTTCAAGAATACATGATCACCCACTTTAAACTCCCTATGAGCTCTACCCTTGTCAGTGTTAAGCCCTAAATATTGGCTCATTACCCCTTAATTAGGGCATATTAAATTAGTAATGTTATTTTTTTTATGTCAGCTTTATTCCATTAGTTGTAATTATACCTCCTAGTCTCCTATATATACCAAGGAGACATTTTCATTTGGAATCATCTTGTACTTGAACATTTATGTGGGGTAAAAGGAAGTTTCCCCTTCGAAGAGGCTTATTATCTGAAATTATCTCTTTTTCAAGGCATTGAGTACTTATTCTGAGGTTTTTCTATGCTATATTGATATTTGGTTCTTAACATATGGTATCAGAGCTCAAGGTCTTGGGGTTTCGCTGCTACATTTGAGACACCTTGGAATTTTCGCTATAACTTTTTTCTACAATGATTCATAAGGAATGGATAGGAGGATATTTAGTAGACAGATCAAGGTACGTTGGGTTAAAATTACATTTCCTGAGGCCTTATACTTTCAGTGCTACAACCTTTGTAAGATAGGGTTCTTGAAGCATCCTAAATTGAGTCATTGCGGAATTTTTGCTATAAATTTTTTTCTGTAACATTTCAGACCCTGAACTCCAGAGAATATTCACATAAATTAATAAGGCATCTGTGGTAGTAATTTCAGCTTCTGGTTCATCTTAAATTTGTAGATACACCCCATGGAAGATAGGATATCTGACTACTCTCAAGAAGCTATTCCGGGTAAAAAAATCATAACTTCTTCCTAGAGTATCCAAATTGAGTGAGACCAGTTTCATTGGATAGTGGACAAGCTGTAGTAGTTTTGGTATGAGTTTCAGAATTGTATATCAATTATTTTGTGCAGGGAACTCTATACAAGTGAGATCTCCTATAAAGGACAAAAATCAACAAGTTGTGGGGAAGTTACCATAAATTCCACTTGGCACATCCAATTTTTATCAGACCTATGGCATTGAAGACAAGAAATATCAAAGACCTACAAAAAGAAAAGTTCATACTCAGAAGGGCCGAAATTTTGGAGATACAATAAAAGTAAGATTGTCTAGCAAAACCACCTCAAAATCAAGGTTTAAAGTGATACTTGGCCAACATGCCACCAAAAAAGGGAACTTCTACACCAAATAAGCCTCCAAACAATCCTACTTGGACTCTTGATGAAGGTGAAGAAATGCGTAGGGACATAAATGATTTACAAAAGAAGACAATAACAAAAGATGAACTACAAGAGATGATGGATTCAACATAATCTAAGTTTGAGGCAATAAATACTAAGATGGATGCTTTAAAAGGGGAGATCGTGGAAGGATTGAAAAATTTCCTAATAGAGAGGACACCTGAAATTGAAAATGTATCCCATGGAATTCATGATGAGGACACAAGGAAGGTGAATCAAGAATGGATAAACTCCAACTTTGGGTTGAATACCAACCACGTTCCTAAGATTGATATGAGGAAGTTTGATGGCAAGGACCCAATCTCATGGATACTTCAGATGGAGCAATTATTTGATATACATAATGTGCCACATACACAAAAGGTACGAATTTCTTATTTATATTTATAACCC
>JASDQU010211819.1:25700-39334 GCA_032191745.1 Picea mariana | reverse complement strand
TAAGTTGAAACTCAAGAAGATTGGACCTTGTAGGATCTTGAGGAAATTCTCAGCAAATGCCTATGAGATTGAATTGCCTGATAATATAGGTATCTCACCTATATTCAATGTTGCAGATTTATATCCTTATCAGGGGGGTGAAACTGTAACTTCATCAACAAATGAATCAGATACTAGACAAAGGATAGTATGGCAGAAACAAATTCTTGTTATACAAAAGCTGGAAATGGAGAAGATATTGGATACCAGAGTTCTGAAGAAAACCAGAAGACATGAGTACTATGAGTACTTGATCAAATGGAAGAATCAGCCAGTGGAGGATGCTACATGGATGACTAAAGCAGTTATACAAGAAAATGGCAGCACTGTGGAAGAACTCATGAACAGGAGTTCATGAGTTTTTTTTCTCACCTGAGGAGTTTGATGTAGGAGCATTAGTTCGACTTCATGGTGGAGCGGTCACATGTTGTGATCTAGAACAGCATTAGGGGTTAGAGTGAATAATAGATTAAACAAATCTATACTTCATTAATCTAGGTAGACAGCATTGTTGTCAAAATTAGAGATAGATATGGAACAAATAGCTATCAAACAGCTCCCTGCGAGGTGACTGAGCCACCTGTTCTAAGTATTGAATAAAAGTAGGGATTAGTTTTTCTAAAAATAGGAGAATGCCTAAAAACAGGCATGGTTTGTTAAATGTGATTAGAAATAGAGGAAAACAGAAGATAGAGGGGTTCGCAGAGGAGTGTGCAGGAGAGTTGCAGAGGAGAGAAAGAGAGAAACAAAATGAGGAGAATTCATTAATAAACTTTCTTTCTATTATGCAACATTCTTATATGTGAGAAATCCTATTCATATGTATATGATTATGATATCTTTGTTCTCGTTGATGGAATACATATGATCTGTCATCGA
The DNA here is from genome assembly GCA_032191745.1 of Picea mariana. NCBI lineage: Eukaryota > Viridiplantae > Streptophyta > Pinopsida > Pinales > Pinaceae > Picea > Picea mariana. The sequence goes on along the minus strand of JASDQU010211819.1, from coordinate 38,416 downwards.
AATAATACTATAATAAGCTGATATTTTCGTTCTGTAAGATTGGGATTAATGGTGGAAAGCAAAGCGGAACTCGAAGAGATCAAGGATTTACGGTGCTAGTCATCCAGAAGACGGACGGTCGAGATCTGAGCGGAGTCTAACAGTAAATAATTGACGGCCCAGATCACAGCAGAAGGCAACGGCTCAAAATTCGATGCACTTTTGTGATTTCCGCTGAGGGTTACGTGTCAACCGGTGTATGGAAGCAGAAATGTTATGGTAAGTACGAAAAGGTGTCAAGAGTGTTTTCCGTTGAGTTATGGTCATATCGTGTTGTTGTAAGGTGCTTTGCATTATTTTCGTTGGGTGCTAGATAAAACAAAAAGTGCTTAATCCACCAATTCGATAGAAGTCTTGTCAAAAGAACCGAATTGCCAATTGTAGCGACAGATAACTAAATTTAGCTCTGTCAAACACATTTCACTAACACCAGTTGCATCAACTCTGCACACTAACTCTGCACACATGCTTACGCATGTCAAGGTGGAGATTGTTGGAGGTGACAACAATTACAACTAGGATGCGGTTTCAAAAAAATTAAACGAATATAGATCCATCTTAAAAGCTAAGCTATCAAGTACTTAGAGGGATCAATTAAATAAAACAAATACATCCTAAGAAATTTGATACCTCTAGATGCTTGATTCAGATTTAAAATATCTATAAGCTAATAAATCTAGAACTAAGATGAATTTAAAGTGATATATAAATAAATAAAATGAAAACATTTAATAAAATAAATAATCATATCATATAAATAAATTTATTAAAAATATTTTAAAATATGTAAAATATAAAATTATTATAAATTAATACATCTCTTAAATAAAATAAAAAGACATAAAAACTGATAATGCGACTTTATTAAAGACTTTGTATGCTTCTTCAATAAGCCACTTTGTATATTTTTTACTTTCTACACTTAAGTATCATAGCATAATATATGATACTTTATGGTGATGTCACTAATATCACAATCCTTTTTAGTGACTTGCAATCTTTTTCAACTTACGTCTGTCAGGGGGTTTAATAAGAGAAAAGTGCGTTGGATGCATTATTTCTCGAAGTGTTGTCATAAATTAATGTTTTCTTTCAGTAAGACTGGTGTATTGTTGTTAACTAAAGGGAGCATTAGGTCCTTGCAATGCTTTATTTTTCCTAAATATTTCTCAGGGTATTCCTGACTATCTACAGAGTAAACAATATTCTATTATACTCTAAACTATGTGAACATTTTTCTACATATATCCATTTGTTGCGTTACAAGTATTGGGACGTTCCTAGAAGAATAAATGAAATTTCATAATTTTTCAAAGTATGTCATAATTTTTCAAAGTATGTTGGTTCTATGAAACTACCTCCTATTATTCCCGACTTCATACAAATGATCAGAGTGACACATTTTAACAGTTTAGCACATTATCATAGAGATGACAGATTTGATCAATTTAGCAATCAGATATTTAAACCCTTCACACACCTTTCTATTGCATCATGAGCACACCATTTGAATCACAAAAAAAGAATTTGTAACAGTTGTTGAAAGAAGGTCACAGGAACCCAACTTGCACTAGCATAAATGAGATTATCACTGTGCTTAAAAATCATGGCAATGTAGAACATGTTACCCTCCAAGGTGCAATAGGATGGACTTGCAGTTGAGTCATCAAAGATTGAACAAATACTTGTTCAAATTCATAGTTTAGAAGTCCATCCAGGCAATTTTGCCCCCCTTTTTTTTTCTTCTTCTTCACACATTTTCCATACCCCCATGGGGAATTGTAATAAGATGAGCTAACATGATGAAATTTGTAAAAGGCTTAGCCCCCTAAGACTTGGTCATTGGTACATTACTCTAGAGTGTTTTTTTTGACTTGTTAATTATATCTTACTGCAATAAGTGAGTTATAATTTCTAAGTTTTTCACTTAATTACCTGGCTAGGCCTTAGTGTGTTGTCTAAAGTCCAGGGTCTAATGTATACAGTCATTCTAGTCATCACTCTTGAGTCTTGTAGAAATGCAGTAAATTCCTCTTAGAACTTTTTAGTGTTTTCGACAAATAAAAAATTCCCCACAAAAACGAGATATTTTAATTGTAATTGATATATAAGTTAAATAAGTTGTACTAGGAGGAATCATATACCTTGGGGGTACTCATTTTCTTTCTTAGAGTATCCAATTTACCTATGTACCCCTCGTTTTAGTGAAAATAGTGATTTTTAATCACTATAGTGAGCGGAATACGGTTCATCAATCAACAATTAAACGTCTAGAATGAGATTAAACGTCTAGACTCTTAGACCGGTCAAAGGTCATAGTCTGCCTTATTGTTTTACCAATGGTATGCTCATAGCCTTCCTGAAAATTTAAAAGAACTACATTCATAATAAGAGTCTTCTTAGCCATTGGCAGCACGTTCATCTCTTTGTCTTTTACCTAGTTCCAACAGTGACTATTCCAACGTGTCACATTCGCTTGGTCAAGTCGTGGATGTACCTGAACGACAAAATTCCAATACGCATCTAACATTCACTTTTTATTGAACCGACACCTACAGTATGAAGTTTATTCATTTTTAATAAATTTAAGTAGGGATTATGGTGCACTAATCAGCCATTTCAAGCGATATATTTGCAGGATGAGATTAGCCGTCTAAAAGCTAAAGACCGGTCAGAGGTCATGGTCTGCGTCATTGCTTTGGCAATGGTCAGGTCATACGAGACCACGTACTCGGAAGCCTCCCATCCAATTATAATTGAAGCTCTCTCTACAATTATAATATAGAGAGAGATATACAAAGAATATGTGTATATATAGAGAGAGATATACAAAGAATATGTGATAGTGCAGGAAAGGAAGAGGGGCCTGCTGTGTTTCACGCGCAGGAGAGATGACACTGTCGTTATATATCCTCTTCATTCATTTCAGTTTAAGATGATAAAGAGTGTATGTATAAGAGCAGTGTCATCTCTGCGCACGAAACAGAGAGATTCTCATAGAATAACAGAATCTATTAATTTGTTTTCAGTTGTTTGAGGACAAACTATACACTGCTTGCTATGCAGTATAGAATGTTGGGCAGATTATATATATGTTGAGATATATTTCATGATGTATATACAGCTTGGCTGCTTAACAGATGGCAGATTGTATATATGCTGAGATATATTCCATGGTGTATATACAGCTTGGCTGCTTAGCAGATTGTATATTGCTTGCTGTTGGACTTTTATAGAATAACGAAACTTTTGTGGTTGGAAAATAGTTTTGTTAAATTTGACTGTGGGATATTCTTATTCCTGAATCTCCAGTGTTAATGAGTAAATGAAGTAGGACTAGTTTTCATTTGTCTTAGGTTAAAGATTCTATTAAATGGAGATTTTTTCTAGGGATATTTACCCGAAATCCAGTCAGAAATTGTTGGACTTGTAGATTTAGGTTATTATTTTTGTAGAATCTGAGTGCCTTGGGAGTTTTTCATCATGCTGAATCCATTTTTACATTCATAAATGATTTCTGAACAACAAAAAATAGTGATTAGTGTAAATTTATATCGCCTGATTCTGGCAAAAAAAACATTTAGTAGAACAACTAATCAACACCATTTTCATTTTAATATTTCTTGAAGTTTATGTCCTAAGTAAAGAAGAAGAAAAGGGTTATATGTCTCATATATCTTATGCTACTAAGAAGTTTGATGTATGTCATGAAATGGTCAGATATTTCATATAAATTTGGTGTTGTCAATAGAGACATAAAAAAACCAAGAAAGAAGTGCATGAAAATGGATGATTCATCTGAGAAGCATGAATATCACGGTGGAGTGGTCATATCGAAGCAAACTCTGCACACATGCTTAAGCATGTCAAAGTGGAGATTGTTGGAGGTGACAACAATTACAACTAGGATGTGGTTTCCCAAGCAATTATCCCTATAAATATTTGTGAAATCTTTGCTTAAATGATGAAGCCCTTGAGGTGCTTCCATGAGAATTGTGATTTTTTTTTTTGAAACCTTTGCTTAAATGTTGAAGCCGTTGAGGTGCTTCCATGAGAATTGTGATGTTTTTTTCTCCATTTGCTGAGGAATAAAGATATCATTTCCCCATCTCGTTTTTGCTTACTTTGTATTTATCTTCTTCATTTCCCTGTTTATTAATTCTGTTCTGCAGGCGCCGCTCCCAAGAATTTGATGATTTGCTATGACTATGTACTTAATTTCATAGACAACATCCTTATGACTGTGTACTTCTCCTGCACAATGCAACATCTCCATTCTTTTTTTTCATCAGTCATTTGCTATAAGTCTTCTTCATCGTCGGCAGTACGGTTATCTTTCTTCATCTTTTACATTGTTTAAACAATGACTATGTTGACATATCAAATTGGCTTGGTCAAGTCGTGGATGTACCTTGAACAACAAAATTCCAGTCCTCTTCCAGCATTCGTTTTTTAATGAACTGTGGAGGACTAAAGTATGGAGTCTGCTAATTTATAGTCAATTTAAAGAGGGGAATAAGGCTCACCATTCAACCATTTCAAATGGTATATTGCAGGATGAGATTAAACATCTAGAATCTTAGACCGGTCAGAGGTCATAGTCTGCCTTATTGCTTTCCCAATGGTCTGGTCATAGCCTTCCTGAAAATTTAAAAGAACTACATTCATAATATCAGTCTTCTTAGCCATTGGCAGCACGTTCATCTTTTGTCTTTTACCTAGTTCCAGCAGTGACTATTCCAACGTATCACATTGGCTTGGTCAAGTAGTGGATGTACCTGAACGACAAAATTCCAATAAGCATCTAACATTCACTTTTTATTGAACCGACACTTACAGTATTCACTTTTTATTGAACCGACACCTACAGTATGAAGTTTATTCATTTTTAATTACGTCGAAAGGAGTATACCTATTGGAGATGGGCATAATTAATGATCTTTTAATTTTAAATTCTAATCTGATGGTTATGCATTGAAGATGCTGGCATATTTTTAGTTGTCCTCCAAAATTAATGGGTCAGATTTATTGTTGATAACTTCTTTGCATTTATAAATGCATCCGTTAACCTGTTTACTTTTTAACATTTACCTAATCATATTAATAAGTTACTGTAACATCGTATGATTGTCACGTTTAATTATTTTTCATAGCTTTATGAGTGGAGATTAAGTGGTTGAGATGTGGAGAGTTTTCTTCATACATGGGCCTGGCATTTTTACTGAGTTTTTTTAACAAGAGAGTTTTTTTATCCACCATCCATACGTAAGTCTTTCAGCATTCACCAACCGCGAGCTAGCGACTATGCTAGTAAATTTAAGTAGGGATTGTGTTTCATAATATCAATCTTCTTAGTCATTGATAGCACGTTCATCTCTTTTACATAGTTCCAACAATGACTATTCCAACTTATCACATTGGCTTGGTCAAGTCGTGGATGTACAACGACAGAATTCCAGTACGCATATAACATTCACTTTTTATTCAACCGACACCTACAGTATGAAGTTTACTCATTTTTAATAAATTTAAGTAGGATGAGATTAGCCGTCTAGAACCTTAAGACCGATCAGAGGTCGTGGTCTCCCTTATTGCTTTGGCAATGGTCAGGTCATACGAGACCACGTACTCGGAAGCCTCCCATCCAATTATAATTGAATTCAAATCAACTCAGTTCTCTCTACAGTGAGATTGACTAGAAAACGAAGACTAAAATTAAAACGAAAATGGTTTTGAACTATTCTTGTAACTACCCTTACATGGAACACACACCACTGATTCTAGTCAGAAATTATTCTAGTCAGAAATTATTTATTTGTGACTCCTCTACCGTTACATGGAACACACACCACTGATTGATTACAGTCTTTGACGCCATCGTCCAGGAAGACATGAGCTTAGAAATGTTCTCAGAAACCACTAAAAATCAAAATGATTCAGTTGTAAAAGCAACCGCTGTAACGGAAAACACTGTAACAACAGATCTTGAAACAGAGGAATTGTTTCCTAAAGTCAGTTCCAAGAGCATCGTTGTAGAAATTGAACCTGGAAAAACCCTGAACATCAATCCCGATCTATCCACTGCTGAAACTCACCGATTGATGAAATTACTGATTGAACATAAAGAAGCATTTGCCTAGGATTACATGGATATGAAAGGCATTTTCTCTGAACTATGTACCCACCATATATACATTAAAGAAGAATGCCGACCCATTTGCCAACCCCAAATGAGGATGAATCCAAACCTTAAAGAAATTGTTAAAGAGGAACTCCATAAAATTATCAATGCTGATTTCATTTACCCTATATCAAATAGCGAGTGGGTCTCACCATTGGTTATTGTTCCTAAAAGTATTGGAAAATGGAGAGTCTATGTAGACTATAGAGCCCTGGATAAAGCCACGCAGAAGGATCATTTCCCTTTGCCATTTATTGATCAGGTTCTAGACAACCTAGCTGGGAAAAAGTTTTTCTCTTTCTTAGATGGATTCAATGGCTATAAGTAGATAAAAATTGCTCCACAGGACCAAGATAAGACCACTTTTACCAGCCCTTGGGGTACATTTGCTTACAAGGTTCTCCCATTTGGCTTGTGTAATGCACAACCACTTTCCAGAGAGCTGTAATTGGTATTTTTTCTGATATGGTGAATGACTGTATGGAGATATTCATAGATGATTTTACACCTTATTGAATTGATTTCGATGAAGCCTTGGCTAATCTGGAAAAACTGCTCAAAAGATGTATACAGTCTCATATTTCTTTAAGTACAGAAAAGTGTCATATGATTATGAGCGAGGGAGTAGTGCTGGGACACTTCATTTCTTATGCGGGAATTCAGAGGTAATTTTGGATATTCCAACTCTGTCAACTCAAAAAAACTCAGAAAGACGTAAGAATTTTTTAGGGCATGCTGGCTATTACAGGAGATTCATTAAAAAAAATCCAAACTGCCCTCCCCCTTGTTTTTTCTATTAACAAAAGATGTGGAACAATAAAGATATCCTTTCCCACCATCTCGTTTTTGCTTACTTTATATTTATCTTCTTTCATTTCCCTGTTTATTAATTCTGTCCCGCAGGCAGGCTCCCAACAATTTGATGATTTGCTATGACTATTTACTTCATTTCACAGACAACAACCTTATGACTATGTACTTCTCCTGCACAATGCAACATCTCCATTCTTTTTTTTCATCAGTCGTTTGCTATAAGTCTTCTTCATCGTTAGCAGTACGGTTATATTTCTTCATCTTTTACATTGTTTAAACAATGACTATGTCGACATATGAAATTGGCTTGGTCAAGTCGTGGATGTACCTTGAACAACAAAATTCCAGTCCTCTTACAGCATTCATTTTTTAATGAACTGTGGAGGACTAAAGCATGGAGTCTAGAATCTTAGACCGGTCAGAGGTCATGGTTTGCCTTATTGCTTTAGCAATGGTCTGGTCACAGCCTTCCTGAAAATTTAAAAGAACTGCATTCATAATATCAATCTTCTTAGTCATTGGTAGCACGTTCATCTCTTTGTCTTTTACATAGTTCCAACAATGACTATTCCAACTTATCACATTGGCTTGGTCAAGTCGTGGATGTACAACGACAGAATTCCAGTACGCATATAACATTCACTTTTTATTCAACCGACACCTACAGTATGAAGTTTACTCATTTTTAATAAATTTAAGTAGGGATTATGGTGCAGGATGAGATTAGCCGTCTAGAAGCTTAAGACCGGTCAGAGATCGTGGTCTCCCTTATTGCTTTGGCAATGGTCAGGTCATACGAGACCACGTACTAGGAAGCCTCCCATCCAATTATAATTGAATTCAAACCAACTCAGCTCTCTCTACAGTGAGATTGACTAGAAAACGAAGACTAAAATTAAAACGAGAATGGTTTTGAACTATTCTAGTAACTACCCTTGGCTGTGAATTATGACGCACTAATCTCTTTTCCTTTGTAAATATGGGGACGGATCTGTATATATAGAGAGATATACAAAGAATATGTGTATATATAGAGAGAGATATACAAAGAATATGTGATAGTGCAGAAAAGGAGGAGGGCCTGCTGTGTTTCACGCGCAGAAGAGATGACACTGTCGTTATATATCCTCTTCATTCATTTCAGTTTAAGATGATAAAGAGTGTATGTATAAGAGCAGTGTCATCTCTCTGCGCATGAAACAGAGAGATTCTTATAGAATAACAGATTTTATTAATCTGTTTTCAGTTGTTTGGGGCAAATTATATAGTGCTTGCTATGCAGTATAGAATGTTGGGCAGATTGTATATATGTTGAGATATATTCCATGGTGTATATACAGTTTGGCTGTTTAACAACTGGCAGATTGTATATATCCTGAGATATATTTCATAGTGTATATACAGCTTGGCTGCTTAGTAGGTTGTATATTGCTTGCGGTTGGACTTTTATAGAATAACAAAACTTTTGTGGTTGGAAAATAGATTTGTTAAATTTGACTGGGATATTCTTATTCCTGAATCTCCAGTGTTAATGAGTAAATGAAGTAGGACTAGTTTTCATTTGTTTTAGGTTAAAGATTCTATGAAATGGATATTTTTTCTAGGGATATTTACCAGAAATACAGTGAGATATTGTTGGACTCGTAGATTTAGGTGATTATTTTTGTAGAATCGGAGTGCCTTGGGAGTTTTTCATCATGCTGAATCCATTTTTGCATTCATAAATGATTTCTGAACAACAAAAAATAGTGATTTGTATAAATTCCGACGAAAAAACCATTTCGTAGAACAACTAACCAACACCGTTTCTATTTTAGCATGATTTAGACAGACTTACTTGTGATTCTAGAATTTAGCTTTGGCAGTGATTAAAATTGATTACAATTTCTATCTATATTGCTTTATGGCCATTTGTGAATTACCTTATTGTTTTGTTTTTAAGAATAAGTTAAGATTTATTTCATTTTGAATTTATAAAAGGTGTTGTTTACCTGTTATATTTATAAAAGCTCTCTCTACAGTGAGATTGACTAGAAAACGAAGACTAAAATTAAAACGAAAATGATTTTGAAATATTCTAGTAACTACCATTCGCTGTGAATTATGACGCAATAATCTCTTTTCCTTTGTAAATATGGGGACGGATCTGTATGTATAGAGAGATATACAAAGATTATGTGTATATATAGAGAGAGATATACAAAGAATATGTGATAGTGCAGGAAAGGAGGAGGGCCTGCTGTGTTTCACGCGCAGGAGAGATGACACTGTCGTTATATATCCTCTTCATTCATTTCAGTTTAAGATGATAAAGAGTGTATGTATAAGAGCAGTGTCATCTCTCTGCGCACGAAACAGAGAGATTCTCATAGAATAACAGAATTTTCGTGGGCTGGAAATAGAATTGTTATGTTTGCGTGTGGGATATTCTTATTCTTCAATCTCCGGCGTCACTGAGTAAAGGAAGTCGGCGTAGTTTTCATTTTGGCAGTGATTTTGATTTTTGTTTGCAGTGAATGGTATTGATGAATAAATGAAGGCAGGGGTGGTTGTGATTTTTTTTATTTTTTATCACTGGCATACTTGTGTGTCACGGGTCAGGTTGGAATTTCAAATCCGAACAACCGCAAACGCAAATCAGATGCTGTGACGGGTAATTTGCTCGTCAAATTTCATAGATTACTGTTTTTGGTTGTTGGAACCTCATAGATTCATTTTTATGGTACTTGTCAATTGAACTGCTTCTTAAGGCTTGGTAGTGATTAAAATTGATTATCGTTTCTATCTAGTATTGCCTAGACTTTTTTGAATTACTATAATTTACTCAATACTTGTTATTTGTTTTGTTTTTAAGAAGTAGTTAAGATTTATTTTCATTTTGAATTTATAAAAGGTATAACTGTTATATTTTTTTTGTGGTAGAAATTTCACTACATAAATTTGGTCCAAATTATTATTTTTGGTTTTTTAAATTGCATTTATGAATGTATAAATGGATTCAACATGTTGAAAAACTTAAAGTTACTATTATATAGAATAACCACTCAAATTTGCACATACAACAATTTCTGAGTAGATACAAACAAAGTTATTTTTATATAGAATTAACCACTCAAAACAACTTTATAAAATTTTGAGAAGGAATTAAGTTTTTAAGAACAAGAAGACTTAAAAAAGTTTGTATTTGTAGATATGTCTGTAAACCAGAGATTTACACTCAGGACATAATTCGCTTTAGGGGCAACACGGAGGGATCATCCATCTGGAACCTAGCATGGCGCAACAAAGCCTGGATCTAGACGCACAACTTTTCAGAAGTAAGGAATGGTAGAACAACCAGATTTTGGAAGAACGCCTGCAACAGGAACCTAGAATGGAAAATCAGGGCAAGGAGGAACTCCGACAGAAGATGACCGCGCAAGGTAAAACCAGAGTCTACCACTACTAGAAACAAGAAGCAAATCGCAATAGATGGAAAATTTGGGACACTCTCAGTGAGCAAAATAGAGACCAAACTGCAACAAGCGTAAAAGAGGTGGAGGAGGAACTAGGGAGAAGGAAAATTACAATCTCAGAAGAAGATGACCAACTGAGATGGGTACAAAAAGACGACGGGGAATTCAACTTGAAAGAAGTCCGACACTACATCGAGGACTAGGACCAAGAAGACCCAACAAAACAATGGGATAAACTTTGGAACAAACCCCAATGGCCAAAAAATAAAATTTTCAAATGGTTAATACTCCACAACCAAATTCTAACTCGGGAAAACCTAAGGAAAAGGGGATTCATAGGCCCATCAAGATGCCACCTCTGTCAAGCTAAGGAAGAAACAATAAACCACCTCCTCGACGAATGCATCTACACAACAGAGATATGGGATTGGGTGACAGGTATCTTATGACAGTCCAATAGGATCTGAGGTAACATCTGTGCAAATTTCAATATCTGAAAAGAGAATTACAGTGAAAATGAAGAGGTGAACCTCTGTTGGATCCTCATTCTGGGGATGATCATATGGGAAATATGGAAAGAAAGGAACCGACGCATCTTCAGGATTGAAAGCTAACCAGAAAGGAAACTCAAGGAAACAATAATCTCCCTGATAAGAGAAACGACGCAGAGTCGCAACTGTCAGACAGGAAGAGCGCAACTCGTAGACCAGGACTCCCAAATTTTGGAAGATTTTCACTTGAAAGACGGGCACAACCACAGTCAAGTAAGGTGGTTACCACACATCCCATTAGGTGAGCGCAACTGGAAGCCCCCCCCAGCAGGATCCCTCAAGTTGAATTTCGACGGGGCGTCAAAAGGTAACCCATGAATGACAAAAATGGGAGGGGTAATCAAGGACAATGATGGAACTATAATCTGGTTGTACATCGGGAGTCTGGGAAACCCAACCAACAATGCCACGAAATTCAGAGCCCTGGAGACCGTCCTTGATATTCTAAGTCGTGAAAGGATGAAAAACACTATCATGGAAGGTGATTCCATGTTGGTTATCAACACAGTTAAGAGACTCGAAAATGGCACCAGAGTGGGCAAAATTCAGAAGCACTGGCACTTGGCACACTCCCTACAAAAAATCCAGTAGCATTTGCAAATGGGAAACACAGTGGAGTGGCACTGGGTACGCAGGTCGACAAATGGACTAGTGGACAGAATCGCTAATGAGGGGATCAACAACAAAGGATCAGAACTTGACACTAGCTAGAGTAACATCTTGAATGGTCAGTTCAGAACAGACTACATCCAACTAGTGATAAAGGACCGTGACGACAGTCGAAGTACAGATGACCACACCTAGGAAGGAGGCACAAGGATAACTGACGGGCACGAAGGAACAAGGAAAAATCTAATTTCCCATCACTCAACCACGAGTTACAATGCAAACTTAGACCATACAAAAAATGGGGGTACGACACCAAGGTCCTGTCAATAGGAATAAGTATAGGGGTTGTTCGTGGGAAAGCAGAGAAGGTAATCAACAGGTAGCAAAGGATGAAGGGAAAAAGGTGTTACCATGGTTAAGTATGGATACACCTCACCCAAGTACAGATACGGGGAGTGGCACAGTTGGTTGTACAACGTGCAGAGACAAGGGTTGGTGCAGGGGTTACAGTCGGATCATCACGAGCACACATGTTGAGATAGAGAAAAAGGACCGAAAGGTACACCTCAGACCATGATTGCCAAGATGAGCCCGCAGATGGGGAAATCCCATAAGAGAAGAAGCACTAGGAATAGCTATAGACAGGAGAAGAGAAACTACAGAGGCTATCTTAAAACAAGGGAGGTGCAAATAGGAACAAGAGGAGAACCCAAGGCAAAAACTACCACAAACCAGCTGAGATGGTACGAATGAAGAAAACTCATAGTAAGAGAAGACCCTAGGGGAAAGAACCTTCGATAAGGCCCCGGGGGATTACAAGGATGGAGCAAGCGGCCAAAGAATCCAAGGGTACTTTTCATACGCAGGTAGAACCAAAGGGAAAAGTGATAATCACCGGGTGGGAGAAAGAAATCGATACTAAACGCAAGGGTAAAGCCTGGAAGGAACTGATTCAGAAAGTAGATGGGATAAAGGATCCAAGGGCCACACAACCCAGAGTAACCCTCTACCACAAAACGGTAGAGGAGTCTTGGCGAACAAAGATGTTAATAGGCAAGATGAGCTCTA
>JASDQU010211819.1:12897-23295 GCA_032191745.1 Picea mariana | reverse complement strand
GTGTTGTCATAAATCAATGTTTTCTTTCAGTAAGACTGGTGTATTGTTGTTAACTAAAGGGAGCTTTAGGTCCTTTCAATGCTTTATTTTTCCTAAATATTTCCCGGGGTATTCCTGACTATCTACAGAGTAAACAATATTCTATTATACTCTAAACTATGTGAACCTTTTTTTCTACATATATCCATTTGTTGTGTTACAAGTATTGGGACGTTCCTAGAAGAATAAATGAAATTTCATAATTTTTCAAAGTGTGTTGGTTCTATGAAACTACCTCCTATTATTCCCGACTTGATACAAATGATCAGAGTGACACATTTTAACAGTTTAGCACATTATCATAGAGCTGACAGATTTGATCAATTTAGCAATCAAATATTTAAACCCTTCACACACCTTTCTACTGCATCATGAGCACACCATTTGAATCACAAAAAAGAATTTGTAACAGTTGTTGAAAGAAGGTCACAGGAACCCAACTTGCACTAGCATAAATGAGATTATCATTGTGCTTAAAAATCATGGCAATGTAGAACATGTTACCCTCCAAGTTGCAATAGGATGGACTTGCAGTTGAGTCATCAAAGATTGAACAAATGCTTGTTCAAATTCATAGTTCAGAAGTCCATTCAGGCAATACCCCCCCCCCCCNAATTGTAATAAGATGATCTAACATGATGAAATTTGTAAAAGGATTAGCCCCCTAAGACTTGTTCATTGGTACATTACTCTAGAGTGTTTGTTTTACTTGTTAATTATATCTTGCTGCAATAAGCGAGTTATAATTTCTAAGCTTTTCACTCAATTACCTCCAAAGTTGGAGTACGTCTTAGTGGCTAGGCCTTAGTGTGTTGTCCAAATTCTAGTGTCTAATGTATACACTCATGCTAGTCATCACTCTTGAGTCTTATGGAAATGCACTAAGTTCCTCTTAGGACTTTTTAGTGTTTTCAGCAAATAAAAAATTCCCTGCAAAAACGAGATATTTTAATTGTAATTGATATATAAGTTAAATAAGTTGTACTAGGAGGAATCATATGCCTTGGGGGTACTCATTTTCTTTCTTAGAGTACCCAATTTACATATGTACCCCTCTTTTTAGTGAAAATAATGATTTTTAATCACTATAAGTCAATTTCTCTCACAAAAGGGAAATAAAAGACATAAACAGCCGAAAAATCATCATTGGGTGAAAATCATGAAGTTGGGTAACAGTTTTGTGAGAATCAAGTTTCCAAAATTCCTGCTCACATTTTTTCGGTTGAACTAATAATTAGTTCGGCCGAAAGACACATATTTTCGGGTGAACCTTTGGACATCAAATCAAACAGTACTGTGACGATAGCCTCGACTACCATATACCATATCACCTGGATGGATTTTTTTTCTCGGTAAAACTTTTCAGCCAAAATTTGTTTCAGCCGAAAGAATCTTTTGGCCGAAAAGATGTTTTGTCCGAAAAATAGTTTCGGTCAAAAAATATTTTGTATATTACCTGCTCATCACTCAATTCACATTTTTCCTAAACTACAGATGTAGATTAGTTGTTGAATGGTGGTTGATAGGTTGGTGCTGGCGGACATTGGAGGTTGCTACTAGAGGTCGTTGTTGTTGTTTGTCGCCACTGGTCCAGGTAAATATATCCTTGTTTTTATAGTTTTTGTTTTAGGAGGTTGACAGGGCCATGTACAGGGACAGGCCCAAATTTGGGCTTGTCCCTATACATGGTCAGGGTCGAATTCAGCCCTGTCCCTATACAGGGATAGGGAAGCTTTGCATAGTGATCTAAGACCCTGAATTTTGTTCATACACTAGATTAAATTAAATTTAATGCATGCTGGAAATTACAATTTAGATTTTTGTTTTTAATTTGGTACATTTTCAGCATTCAATTACTTTAGAAATATATTTATTAGTATAGATCTTTATCCTAGGAATTTCAATTTGCATCTTAAGTAGGAAAAATTCAATCTTAAACATTCTGGAATTCATTGTTTTTTTTTTAAACTCACTGCAATTTTGAGAAATTAGTTTAGTGCAAAAAATTTCATTTCTAAATTTGTTTTGAGTCTAAAATATGTCATTTTCCAATCCAAGTAGACTCATTTAGTTTTTCTGTACTTTGGAAATTGATTTTGATTTATGTTTTACATTATATGAATTTATATCACTGAATATAAGTCAAAAAATTGCATTTCTAGATTATGGTTGAGTCTGAAGAACAAATTTCTAGATCTTACTTTAATCTCATTTCATAGACATTGCATTATAGAATTAATTCTATTTATTTCCTTTATAAATTCCTTCATTTTTCATTCATATTTGACGCAGAAAATGTGTATTTCAGATTGTATTTGAGCATTTAAGTTTGAATTCCATACTTTACTTTTTCTTAAACTTCATTATTCCTTTGCAAATCTGAAAGTAACTTACTTCACACATCACATAAATTCAGATATGATACAAGTCTAAGTATATCAATCATACCTATTCTACATTAGACTTGTGCCTCATTTCTAATAAGAAAGATACCTCATTGGAGACACATAAACCATATTGAAAATAAAACTTAACATCATTCCTTGAACACTTTAATCAACCTTTTAACCTTGGACTTAGATTTACCTTAGGGAAGCCCCAACTGTGTCATGTCCCTGTATAGGGATAGACCCGAATTCAGGCATGTCTGTGTACAGGGATAGGGACGAATTCTTCCTTGTACATATATTTAATGTACACTTTTACCTTAAATTTATACATCACTATTGTTAAGAAGAATGAACAAAACCCTCATATTAAACTATTTTATTTTATTTAAAAAAAAAAAGAAGATTCTAGTGATTTGATTCTACATATTAAAATAGGATTCTCTAAGTTGATTAAGATTGATGTTTCTTTTTATTTTAAACATAGGATCCACAAACTACCATGGATATGATATGCTTAAGTATTCTACCACCTTAGATCAACTAGCACCAAACATTACACAGCTCGATAAACAAATATTGTTAGACTATTCATTTTATGTTTTAATATTTCATCAATACTTTAATGAATTCGAGCTTGTCCATGTAGATGGACATGGTCAAATTAGAACATGTCCATGTACACAGACATTCCTGAATTCAGCCTTGTCTATGTAGAAGGATAAGGTCGAATTCGGATCCGTCGATATATTTAATTTTCGCTTTTACCTTAAATTTATACATCACTATTGTTAAGCAGAATGAAAAAAACCCTCATATTAAACTAATTTATTTTATTTTTGCAAAAAAGAAGATTCAAGTGATTTGATTCTACATATTAAAATAGGATTCTTTAAGTTGATTAGGATTGATGTTTCTTTTTATTTTAAACATAGGATCCACCAAATACCATGGATATGATATGCTTGAGTCTACTACCACCTTGGATCAACTAGTATCAAACATTAAACAACTCGATAAATAAATATTGTTAGGCTATTTCATTTTATGTTTTAATATTGCATCAATACTTTAATGAATTCAGGCATGTCCTTGTACATGGACAGGGTCGAATTTGGGCCTGTCCCTGTACAGGGACAAGCCTGAATTTGGACTTGCCCATGTACAGGGATAGGCCCGAATTTGACCTTGTCCATGGACAGGGATAGGGACAAATTTGGCCCTGTCCATGTATTTAATTTCCACTTTTACCTTAAATTTATACATCACTATTTTTAAGAAGAATAAAGAAAACCCTCATATTAAACTATTTCATTTTATTTTTGCAAAAAATAAGATTCCAGTGATTTGATTCTACATATTAAAATATAATTCTTTAAGTTGATTAGGATTGATATTTCTTTTTATTTTAAACATAGTATTCACCAACTACCATGGATATGATATTCATGAGTCTACTATTACCTTGAATCAACTAGCACCAAACATTAGACAAGTCGATAAACAAATATTGTTAGACTATTTCATTTTATGTTTTAATATTTCATCAATACTTTAATGAATTCAGGTATGTCCCTGTACAGGTACAGGGCCAAATTCGACCCTATCCATATATTTAATTTCCACTTTTACCTTAAATTTATATATATTTAATTTCCATTTTTATCATAAAGGCTTAAACACTTCATTATTATTATTATTATTATTATTATTTATAATTCATTATAAACCCTACCTTAAATCGTGAAGAGGACTAATGGAATCCATACAAATCAATTGAGTAAAAAAAATATTGTAGAGGAGAAAAACTGAAATTAGGACAAATCAATAGAGAAAAAATTAAAATTGCAACAAATCAAGTAAAAAAAACGGTTAAAATTACAACACAATGACAAAACGAGACAAAACAATTAATTTAGTCCTTGCAACATAAAAGAAAAATTACTACTACTACTAATAATAAACTCTTCCAATACAAAGTTTTTAGAGTGGATATGTGTGCACTTTCTAAATGATTTGAGTTTATGACAATTTTCCAGGCATACCTCATTGATTCCAAAGGCACTTGCTCTCTATAAAGCATTGTTTTTTTCAGATCATCATTAAAAGAGATGTATGTGGACATTACAACTCACGAATCCATTATAAAGATGACAAAGTAGTATATTTATCATAGCCATTGCTATGTTATAAAAAAAATCACCTATTTATTCAGTACTGTCAGTCAACTTACATCATCATCATCATTTTAGGCAACTAAATGACAACATTGCTTTCATCCACATGTTTAAATCTTCAATGCCCATCTAGAAAACACCATAGGTCCCTTGTCATGGATAGGCCCGAATTCGGCGCTGTCCTTGTATAGGGACAAGCTCAATTTTAATATTCAACCCCAATTTAATATTGTACATGGACATGGCTGAATTCGGGCTTGTCCCTATACATGGATAGGGCCGAATTCGGGCATGTTCCTATGCAGGGACAATGTTGAATTCATCCCTGTCCCTATACAGGGACAAGCCTGAATTCGACCCTGTCCATGTACAAGGATAAGCCCGATTTTAATATTCAACCCCAATTTATAATTTCACAATAATCTATATTTATTTTCTTAATTTTTATTGAATATAAATTTTTCTTCAAAATGGTTTTGGTTTTATCAATAACAATGAACTTACACAACAAGGATATGCAGTGTCAAATATTTTTATCTTACATAATTCTTGCATAGATTTGAATTTTCTTGATAGGAACTAATTCCATTCAACACTTGCACTTGTTTTATTTTATTTTGATGTATAATTTTTTAGTAGTTTTATAGTTTGTGTTTTAGGAGGTTGACATGGCCAAATTTGACTATGTCCATGTACAGGGACAAGCTTGAGTTCGAGCATGTTCCTGTACATGGACATGGCCAAATTCAGGCCTTTCCCTGTACATGGAGAGGGTCTAATTCGACCATGTCCATGTACAGGGCCAGGCTCAATTTCGTTTCCATTGGTTCAGGTAAATATATCCCTTTCCCAGTTAAATATTTTTTTAGTTATTTATAGTTTGTGTTTTAGGAGGTTGACAGGTCCGAATTCGACTCTATCCATGTACAGGTACAGGCTCGAATACGTACAAGATCGTGTATTAATTACTTGAATGATATCAAAATGATTCTCTTACTTCCAGTTTTCTATGTATTCGTCTATGAAAAATATAGATACCACTCATATAGTTAATTGTTGTGTGGGTTTTTGGTTTTTGGTTTATTTTGTTTCCTGGTTAAGTACCAATCCAGGATAATATGTGACCCTGTTCTCTCCTAGGATGGTCCATGAGACCTAGGAGTAGTTAAGAATAGCATGATCACATCATTGATCTTCCTCGTATGATGGGATGATAAAATCTTATAAGTAAATATTATTAGAATCATGTGGACATTCTTCCATTAAATAAGAACTTAGTTGTTGACTTGTCTTAAAACCACCCTTGCTTGAGTTACGTCCCCCTTAATTATTGTGTGGGTTTTTGGTTTTGTTCTTTGCTTCTTCCTAAATAAAGTTAGCCACCTTGACTTTGGATCCCCTCTCCTTTACTTGTTTTTTTCTTGTTGATTTTTATGATTTAACAATTAATATTATATGTTATAAAATATTGTTTGTTTAAATTATTTAATTATAATTGAGTGGCTGCGACTCCTCTAGGATAGTTCTTCTTGGTGTACTATTAAGCCACTGTGTTCTTACCTCTCCAACCTCTTGTTGTTGTTGACCCTTAAGGATCTTTTCCATCTTGTCGCAAGTCTCTTTTTGGTTTTTGTTTGGGGTTTCTGGTTCTCCTTGCTAGTGTCTCCCTCCTCATTTTTTTGTTGGTGTCTCCCTCCTCATTTTTTTGTTGGTGTTTCCCTCCTCATATCATTTCTAATGCCACCCTGTGTATGTTGTCATTGTCCTCTTCTATTGCTGGTGCCACCTGTGTATGTTGTTGGTTAGTCTTTTGATATTTTACCCTAAAAGCTCTTCTTGGCAATTTGTTCCAAGTGTCATGATGAGATCCTCCCTAAGGGTTTGATCAATGATCTCTTGAATATTTTTCTGAGCATATATCTCAAAAGATAGAAACAACATATCAGGTAATATTGTTTCTTGTTTTAATTAAGTAAATTTTTTGTCAATGATTGTTTTCAGGCTACCATATTATGGATCAGAGGTTTTAATGTCTTGTTGATTTTAACATACAAGTAGCTAATGTTTAGAAATTAAAATAAATATTTCTTTTTTATCTAGCTATATTTTTTTCCCTTAAATTTTAACATGTTACACATAGATTATCTTAAAAATTACCTTCTACAATTTACATAGATATATATTATCTTCTACACGTTAATTTTTTTTATATTTAAATATTTTCATGTTCATTATATATAGCATCATAGTAAAAAATATAGTTGTTCTAGTTTTTTCAATATATGTCTTTGATGCTTTGAAGTTGTTATAAATGCTTAAATACCTTCAAGTTGTTTTATAAATTTTATATTTCCATTTTATGTTTCTATAACTTATGAACTTTCATATTCATGAATTTTCAAAGGATAGATATCGAGGTAAGATGTTGAGACAAGAGTCCTCAAAAATTCCTCACAAATGCTCTAGGGTATCCAATGAAGGAAGAAGAGGAACCCCTTCTTTGACCGAGACTTCAAGTGACCAACAACAATCTAGTCAGAGGAGATTATAGAATGAATCTGTGAATAGATCATCTTGAGAATGTGCTCAAAATAGTGCTATGTATGAAACTTTCTTATATATGTTGCACATTAATACTGCAACACCAAAGAATGTAGGGAATACATCACGATAAGAAAATATGTTTGGTAAATTTCTTTTATTTTTTAATTTTGTGTATTTATGTTTATGTTTTATATGTGTGTGTGTGTGTGTGTGTGTGTGTGTGTGTGTGTGTTTTATATATGTTTTTTATTTTATTTTATTTTATGTTATGTTAAATTATGTTTTTTTTAAATGTTGTAATTACTTTCAAATTTGTATGTATAGAGGATGAGTTTAATGTGAGGGAAGATAATGAAAGAGAGAGTGGGTATCATGAATATTCCAATGTTGGTGAAGAGGGTGAAGGTGGATTCAGGGGTCGTTATCCAAAAACAGTTCAGATTATATGCCTACATTCACCTATCCCTCAGATGTTGGTGATGAGCTTCCTTGGGAAGGGTTTACTGAAGAAATGACCCTTGAACGATGCTCATGTGTTAAAAGTAGGTTAGAAAATTATTTGAGGAGATTGGATCTCCATCGAGAGAGTAAGGCAATCTTGGATATTGTTTTGCATTCATTGCAGAACTTTGTGGATGCATATCAAAAGATGGGGCCAATGACTGATAGTTCTATCGATTTGATGAGGAGACCAAATTTGCAAGTGATGGGCCTTGATAAATGGGACGTAGTAAAAGTATAGTTTCAAAAGAAGATACAATTTATATGTTCAATTTAAAAGAAGGGCCAAAGCGAAAGATGTTGAAGGTGTAATATCTTAAGCACCCCAACATAGCAGGACATCTTTATTATAGATTTTTGGCAACATATGGGAAATTGTCATGGAATGATGAGGTTCTACATTACTTTGCTAGACACTTTTATGCAAAATTTTTCATGGACATGCAACCTGATTATACCAGTCTACGTCCAATTATTATGGGGCCAGTAAAGGACAGACATATGATTGAAAAGGGGCATATCGAAATGCACCATTGTAGATGCCTATACAACCTTTAGTATCTCATCCAACGACGGAATTTTACTCACATTCATAGTTGCAAGATACATCAGATGTCGAAAATGAGGCTAGGAATGCAATCAGGAAAAATTTAGAATCATTTTTTATGGTGTTGATGTTGGTTTGAACCATCAGAAGGAGGAAGACAATTCTCGAGCCAATTTTTTTTACAAAATAGATGAGGATATATATACCATGTCAATAGAAGATATTAAGGAGTATGCAAAAAAAATTCGTAATGGTTGGAAGGTGTTAATTCATAATGATGAACCAAACATCAGATTGGTATGTGTTATAGTTAGTAAATATTTTATGCATTTGAGGATAGTTTACTTGTAGTTCTAGATCTAGATACATATCATTGTATCTTTAGAAATAATTGAGTCACTATCGTCATTAATTGCAGTTTGGTCATATGTTAAATTATTCTCCAGTAAATAGGGGACTTGATTCCATGAGTTTAAATTTGGATGGGTTGAATCATGTATGTTTTTTTCTAAGATGCACATATGAGCATTTTCGTTGTCCAATCTCCAATATTTTGAATTATCAACAACATGAAATTTGTGTTTTGTATAAATGTGAACACATTGAATCCTAGATTTAGTTCTTAGTTGTCTTGTTCATAGATCCCTATTCCATCTCCTACTACTTGGGCATGATTGTCCCAATTCTCATTGGGAGAGCTTGAAGAGGGTGGGAGTTCACATGTATCATTGCATGTTGAAAACAAATTTAGTTATATATGAAAATTGCAATGTCATTTAAATTATTAATTTAAAAGAAAAATGTCTTAAACAATATACAATTTATTGAATCTTAGGGTATGGTGGGTATAATTTATTGATATTCAGGTTGGCACATCATAGGTATTACATATTTCAAAATTCAAAACTACAACTTAATGTGTTAAAATCATTTAAATTTAATTTTCAAATGTACGAATTTTCATTTTGGCACTGATTTCGATTTTTGTTTGCATTGAATGGTGTCGATGAGTAAATGAAGGCAGTGGTAGTTGTGATTCTAGAATTTCACTTTGGCAGTGATTAAAATTGATTACAGTTTGTATCTGTATTGCATCATCATCATTTGTGAATTGCAATAATTTCCCTTTTTTTCTAGTAGAAAATTTCTCAATATATATTATATATGGTGTTCTCAAAAAGAGTACAAGTGTTCAAGTACAATGCCAACTAGTGACTTTCATCATCAAGCTACCACCTCCACATCTGGAAAGGGTGAATACAAAGATCCAAAAATAATCTTGAAGATAACTATCCAGAGTTTATCCCTATGGCAGTCCAAAATTGCAGTATATTTGCAATAGAACCGACAAAAATACAAAAGATACCAGATACACAAAAAAAGGGGAAGTAATCTAAGCTTCCCCAATCACAAGCTATATCATATATAAAGGTGGAGGGAAAGTGGGGGGCCATCCTGGACATCCTTTCATTTGGAGAAATGAATCCTCCCTTTCGGAACCTAAAGATATTTCTTCGAGAGAGAGTCAACTTCCCCATTCTCTTCCCTATAAATGTGCTCAAATTTAATGTCTTTGAATAGTGGAATGAGAGTCCTAATCTTCTCCATTCAACCCAAAATAGATGAAACAAAGAGTTTACACTTATAGTTTAACCATTCCACCATAATTTTGGAATCCCCAAGAACCTGAAGTTGGTCAATGTCAAGTCTATAGGCTAAAGATAAAGTATCCCATACGCCAAGAAGTTCGATCTTGGTATTCCGTCCCATGTTGATTAAGGTTGGTTGTCATTGATGTCAACCCTTGAAGAAAGCCTCGTAGCACAAAGGTTTGGGTAATGGACCCAATATTGTTTGATGTAAAGATGACTCATTATTGTCTTGTCATGGTTGATAATAAGTAAAGATGGATGAACTCCAAAGTGGTCCCCTTATGGTGAAATCCCTCAAGGGAAGACGCTTTGCGGAGTAAGAGAACCCACGCTTAATTGTGGAATAATGAGATCCTATATGGATAGTCTTTTTCATTCCATTTTCGGTGGTATGTGGAATGTCACATAACTCCTTACAGTTAGAGAGTTATGGCCATGAGAAGTTGGAGAACCCAGGTTTGGGTAATGGACCCAAGTTTGTTTGATGGATAACGGTATGAGTTATGGTATATTTTCATATAATACTATTCTATATGGATATTACATGTCAT
>JASDQU010211818.1:19164-32758 GCA_032191745.1 Picea mariana | reverse complement strand
AACAAGTGATTTTCACAACAAGAGCGAGATTTTTTAGGATGTATAGAGAGGCTAAGGGAGCTCTTTTTAGGATGTAGAGGATAAGAATGTGCTAAATGTGGTAATGAAGATTTTTTAAAGAAAATCCAACCAAAACTTAACTATAATTACACGATAGAGACAAACTAAAAAAGATCGATCTTCCTTAGCTATTACATTACAAGAAATTGATTATTATGCTTGCACTC
Source organism: Picea mariana (assembly GCA_032191745.1). Classification (NCBI taxonomy): domain Eukaryota; kingdom Viridiplantae; phylum Streptophyta; class Pinopsida; order Pinales; family Pinaceae; genus Picea; species Picea mariana. Next base: position 32,531 of record JASDQU010211818.1, on the reverse strand, counting down.
ATTTCTTTTTTCTATCTGCTAAACTGAAGCCACCAAATTTATTTGAACACGTACAACTTCACATACTCCTTTTCCTTGCACATAGATATTAGATTAACGGCCAAATAACTTCCCAGTCCCGACCATTGGTGAATTGTCGGGTCCGAGCAAATGTTGATTCTTCCTCCTCTTTATTGAAATCTTGGGCGCACTTTAAGGGGAGTGAGATTGAGATTAATTTATGTTCTTAATATTCATCCATCAAACTCCTCATACATTCATTCCAATTACTTTTCATTGGCAGGAATCTGTCAATATTTTTGAAGGAATTTCTTAAGGCTTGAACTAATTTGCAGAAAAACAAAGAGAATGGAGTCAATGGACTAGTAATGTGATTTCAATTATGCTATTCCTGAGATCTTCATTTCAGAATCCGATGGAAAAATTCTAGGGTGTTATTCTTTGAGATCGTACTGATTATTAGAAATTAACCCTTGATTGATATCGATTGAAATGTCGATATGTCGTCTCTGCTTCATAGGGAAAAAAAAGTAGGGATGATGCACTATAATCTTAGAGTACATAATGAATACCTGTTTCTTAAGCTAATCCATGGTAACACATGTTAATAATTGTACGAGCTTACTCAACTATTACTGGAATAACATATTCAACTCATGTGGAAAATAAATGACAATGACTTACTAGTAATGATTACTGAGCATGTTGAAACAAATACATCGAATTAAGCAGGACGAGATTAAAAAATCCAGGTGTATGGAAATGCTATTGATATGTCGCGTTACTGAGTACTCGTCTATAAATAGACTACTTATACCTGAAGTAAGAGCTGGCATGATTACCTTTAAAATAGTATGACTCTAACCTATCGGTTGCAGGATATTGTATGAATTACATACACAACTATGCAATGAGTATTTACTGTAACCTCATGAACTTACTTGTAGCCTGATCTTTAGCTCCTTATTTCACCTAGAGAAAAACAAATATCCTGATAAAATAATGGTACATAAACAACATGGTGTAAAAGAGCTTAGCAGAGGCAAGAGCTACTAATAGAGTCGGCACTATAATCTATCATAAGTTGAATAATATTCATCCTGTACCGAGTACTTAAGCTCTAGCCAATAAGAAACAATATATATGGTTGATTTTAAAAATGTGTTTATTGTGTTTATTTAGATTAATACACTATTCCCATTTAATAAACTCTACAATTAAAAGTAAAAAAAATCAATACAAAACTCGTCTTTGTTTTATTCCAATGAATCTTGTTCATATATTACAAAGATAGATTGAATCAAATTTTAGGTAAATAAACTGATTAAGTAGGACAACCTATGACTAAGTAACTCTCCATTGCCTCTATTTGTAAAATGTTTGTCCACTGACCTAAAGGCATTGTGCCAATTACCATTAGAATAGAATACATGTCCTTAAAATATCATTAGAACATAACACATGTGCTCAAATAAGGTACCAGTCGTCGTATATAATTTTTTATAGACTTTAATCACAAAAACTGAGTTTCTCTGCTTCACATAGTAGGTCCTTTTTTGAAATACGTTTTTTAAACCCAACAATTCAATTGAGAGAAAATTTTAAATTATAAAATATGATAACTTGTTGGAGAAGATGGATATTAAAGCTATGTTATTGCTGGCTTATAATAATCGTCGAACACATGAAAAAACCTGGACATGTGTTCTTTGAAAATGGACACATGGAAGGAATGAAGTTAATCCAATGAAATAGTATTCTCAAGGGCTCATGCAAGCAAGGAGCGGTTGTAACAACCCTGTTGCAAGTTCAAAGCTTAGGGTGTTTGTGTTTCTTGTGGGCTTGTGTTTATTTCAAAATACTACAGGCAAGGGACTCCAACATTGAGAAAGAAATAAAGGATTCCGTCATCAGTGTTCATAAGTCCAAATTGATGTGTTCAAATGTTGTCGAATCAAATTTAATTTGATCTTTTCTTTATATAGTTGTTTTCTTTTTCTAATGTACAGATCCATAGCCTTCATATGAGCCACCACCTGCGGTTAAAGCATGAACAATAATTTCAAAAGCGACGGACGAGAGACACTCGATCGCGATGCGGGATGATGTCGAGTGTGTAGCCAACTGGTATTCCTTCTTTGTATGAACCAGTAGAGGCGACGGTTATTTTATGGAAGAAACATTAGGTAAGTGAGTTATTTATAGTCGATTGTATTTTTCTATTTGCATTAGCTAAATTTTTTATGGAGATTTCAACGGATTTTCATGAAAACCCTAGCCAACTCGAAAGAAATGACGAGTGATTCAAATTACTACTAAGCCAAGGGTCATTACGGAAAATGCATGAGAGACCAAGGTGGCCACAAAGACATGACATGGGGTTTTCAAGCTAGTTTTTTTTTAATTTGGATAGATTATTCCAGGAAGCAGGACATTTTCATCAACCTTGTTAACGGGTGTTCTCAGATACCATCGATGTCTGATCGTGCATTTACATCAAACTTGTTAACGAGTGCACTCATATACCATCGATGTCTGGTCGCTTTCATAGTAGTGGATGAATTAACCAATATATATTATTCCAGTAAGAAAAACAGCTTGTTAGATGGTGAAAAGAACAAGGAAGGAGATAATGAATGACCATTTGGGAATTTGATATTGTTTCCCTGCAAGAAATGAAGAAGGGAAAATGAGGTAAGTAAGTTCTATAAAAAAAATTGTTATGGGAAAGAAAGAAAATAAATTATGTACAAGTGAAAGTAGTCTTAAATTTATGTTCTCTAGAAAAGAGTTTGTAGCACGACTCCAAGCTAGCGAGGAAGATCAGTGGAAGAAGGGATTTGCACCTCTCTCTCTTCTTGGACCTATAGTATTTTGGAAGTGCCATTTTATTGTGTCTTGAAAGTTTATTCATGTAGTGTCAACAGTCCTTTTGCAACTCTTCTCTACCTAAGGAAACGATTATAGTGGGGGGATTTCAGTTGAAGTCCCAAATTAAAGAAAAAATGGTTGCATTTTATGTTTAGTTGCATAATTTTTATTTGAAATGACACTGGTACAAATATTTGAAGCAACAATTTGTAAAAGTGAAAGGTTATTGCAACTTCAGGAAGGATAAAATGGTTATTATTGCATCTTGGTTTAGATGACATGTGTATTTCATCAAGCGAGCATGCGAAGCTGATTTGGGAAGCTCACTATAGTCGGGTGACATGACACTTTGGCGTCGAAAAGACAATGCCAGTGTTGCAGAAACATTTGTATTAACCAAAACTTCGACAGGATGTTAGCAAGTATATCAGGTTCTACATCGCCTGCGCTATTGCCAAACCAAACACTAAGAAACATGGCCTATACACCCCTTTGCCTACTCTTGACAAGCCGTGGGAATCCATCTCAATGGACTACATGTTGGGCCTCCCATCCACCAAGAGGGGAAATGACTGTGTTTTTGTGGTTGATGATCGCTTTTCCAAGATGATGATTTTAGCCGCCTGCAAGAAGAACATCACAACATAATCCACTACCAAGCTCTTCTTTGAATGAGTATGGGTACATTTTGGGATCCCACAAACCATTATCTCAAACCATGACAGTTGGTTCCTCAACTCATTCTGGTCGAGCCTCTGGTCACTATTGGATACCAATCTCACCAAATCCACTGCCTTCCACCCCCAGACAGATGGACAAACTAAGTTCGACAATCAGATGATCCTACATATCGTGCACATGTACAATTAAAAACACCCCCACAAATGGGATGAGAGTCTTCCTTATGTCCAACATAGCTACAACCGAGCCCTGCATAACTTAATTGGCCACAACACCTTTCATTTAGGGTTGAGATTCCAACCATTGGGCCCCATGGATGTTGCACTACCCCTGGTGACCACCTCGGTCGACTCGTCCCCTGCTCCACCATAAGCTGACAAAGCCACCAGGTTCATTGAGCAGATCCAGCACATCCACCAACAGATTCAAGATATTCTACAGAAGTCTAATGCCAAGTACAAGTAGTGCCATGATCAACATCAAGTGCCACATAAGTTTCAGGTGGCAGACAAAGTTTGGTTGCACTTGCAGAAAAAATGCTTTACAAGGCCCCATCGGAAGCTTCGCCCACTCTATTATGGGTTGTAAACCATCACCAAGGTTGTGGATAACAATTCTTTTGAACTCAACATCCCCCCTTTCCTTGGCCTACATCGATTCTTCAACGTAGCTCTCCTTCGACCATATTTCCCACCATTATTGGACACCTCGGAAATAGAAGAGGAGTTGAAACCAACAGAGCTCAACCCTGATTGCATGCAGTAGGAATCCAGTGATCATATTGTGGACACACATATCAAGGGCACTCGATGACAAAGGATCCAACTTTATCGAGTCGTCAAAGAAGGGCAGCTCCTGCACCAAGGCAAGTGGCTCACCTAGGGCCAAATTCAGTAGTAATTTCCTCATCTAATGGGGGAAATAAACGTAATGGAGACCATTGCTTCCTAAGGAGGGAGGATTTATCCAAGTGGATATCGGTGGCCACCCACCTTTTCCAACTCGCTCAAAACAATTTTCTGGCAATTTTGGCAATTTACTATTTTTAGCAGTTTTTAACTTCCGGGGCCATTTTGAGGGCCTAAATGAAGGTTTTTCGGGATAGAGATTCTCAATGATGTAAAAAGGATCTAATTGAGCACCCAAAATTAATCTCCTCGACGATACCTTTCCAACGGGCTATCGTTCGCCTAAAACAAAGATCATATGCAAAAGTTGCGACCCCGGGAAGTTGATGTACTAACTTACCCAAACGAGGCCCATATGAATTTTGGCGCTTCATCTCCTAGGGTTAGGTTTTTGGATGTCTAGGGTTTATTGTAAAAATTCCTTCAGAGCCTCATTTTAATCATCTTCTTGCGAATGAGCGCAGCCGTGACATCTCTTCTCAGAGATAAGTCGCCACCATTCCAGCAAGCTTGTTTTCCACTCCATTTTACAGTTTTAGATTATTTCCTTATTGAATAGAATACCAATTTTACTGTATCTGTTTTATTCTGTGTTAAGCATCTTTTAATAATCTGTATTCATTTCATTCTTCTCATAAAATCCAAATCATCTGAGAAGGAGGTTACACGAGAATTCCTAATGTTCCAGGGGGTCTGTTTTGCCTTCCGAGTTCACCAGGTTAGACTCCATTTACTACTTATGATTTGTTACATGAGCACAACACATTTATTGCTAATTGTTTTAAATGGGTCCATGCTTGTAGTTCGTAGGAGGCTTCGAATCAAAAAGCATGTTTGTATTTAAGCATTCTAGGAACCTTGTTGAGATGTGCTACAAGAAATCCGAAGAACACCTCTCTCTCTTCTTGGACCTATAGTAGAAGAAGGATTCTTAGGTTCTTAAGTTGGTCTTAAATTGTTGAGCCTTACTGAACCTTACATGAATGAGTGTCTCATAACAAATATACAAATATACCATATTCCTACCTGTTAAAATTACTGCTAAATTGAGTGCTAGTTTAAATTTGATTTTACTCACCTTCTTCAACTTCTATTTTGAAGAAGTCACATTACGTAATGAAATAGGGTCTTATTGGCTACAGTGATAATGTAATAGCTTCTTCTTGGCTACAGTGATAACGCAATAGCTTCTTCTTGGTAATATTCATTCCTTCAACTAGAATGCCAAGCTTTTGGTGACATTGATTTCTTCCACTAGAATGAGAATCTCTCTCATTGACATATTCCATGTGGACTCAAGGATGCATATGGGCATAATACAAGTCTTCAGGTGAGAGAAATGGGAAGGGGGAAGAAAACTACATATTGCAGGTGGACTCAAGGTTGCATAATGTGAAGCTCTCTCATATTGCAGGTGGATTGAAGGTTGCATAATGCGAATCTCTCTTGTTGACATGTTGCAGGTAGACTGAACTCTTGTCTATTGCAGGTAGACTAAAGGTTGTGTATGGGCATAATACAAGTCTCATAATAGAAGACTTCATGTGAGAAGAGAAATGGGGAGAGGGAAGAAAACTATGAAGAGAAACTGTGAGGGGAAGGGGGAAGTTATAGTGTTGACAACAACATGCAAGTGACCAAGTGGGAGGGCATTTGGCAGCTCCGAGAGCTCTGAGAGACACAAGGTTATGGTATCAATTATGCATCGAGAAAACATTAAACATTTAATGTTTGGAATTAATGCTATCTTGAAAGTTAGCATTAATTCAAGTTGCGTCAACATATCTTGTTTATTAAGTTTGATATCTTATTTATTAAGTTTCCAGTGTCTCATTTCCTAAAGTTTGAAGCCACTAGCCTCGATATGAGGCCAAATAAGGCCTCAAACTTAAAATTTAGGACAAAAATATAAATGCCAAATAGAAAATTGTATGAAAGTCTTAAAACTTTGGTTAAAATTGTTGATATGTGTGCAAATAATAATAAACCCATGAAAAACCGATTACTATAGGTCCTATGGACTAATAAACCATAAAAAATTGTCTTACTGGAACTTCACATGTGGGCTTGGTTCAAAAGCTATAGTTTTGTAAAAACCACCATGGCAGTGCTTTTCTCCTACGCAGGCATGGCTTGTGGGAGAGATGGGAAGCCAATTCCATGTGTTATCAATTAAATTGTAATGGACTACCTCTACTAATTTTGATTTTGTCATGTACGGTGATGGTATGAAACACACGTGATCTCCCACTCCAATGCAACAATCCTGAAAATAGCCATTTCGATCATTTGACCAAAACTTTTACATCCATTCGTTGGAGAGGAAAGAAGGCATCCGTGTAATCTCCACCCATTCCCATGACTATGAGTCTGAAAGAATGGGTCCATCAGTCTTAAACTCCCATACAATAATTACCAAGTCACTATGCATCCATTTGTCTGCAAGTAATAGTAGACATGACTCGCAGGTGATAATCTGTGGCCCAGTCAAGACATATTGTTTCTCGAAGCGGTTCCAAGTCTGTACTATTTCTTATTTCTTCAAGAACATGTGCAAAACAAACACAACCAAAAATTCTTAAATGAGAAACATTTACCTTTGATCCACTCCATTTTTCTTCAGATACTTTACCTTGAACACTGGAATTTGGTGATCTATTCAGTATGTAAACTGAACATACAACTGCTTCAGCCCAATAATATTTGGACAATTTTCTTGCTATAAGTAAACTCTTGGCCATGTTCATGATGGTGTAGTTATTTCTTTATGCCACTCCATTTTGGTAGTCGTATGGTTTTTGATACCATGATGTTTACAAAAATCAATGAACTCTGAGGAGTCATATTCTCCTCCTCAACTTGATCTCAAAACTTTGACAAATCGACCACTTTGTTTCTCTGCTTCAGCCTGTAATTCCTTGAATCGAGTGAAAGTATTAGATTTTTGTTTGTGAAAGTAACTCCAAACTTTCCTGCTAAAATCATCTATAAATGTCAGAAAATAAAAACTTGCACGAAATGACTGATTTTTCCTAGGTCCACATAAGTCTGTGTGAACTAACTCTAATCAATCTTTGTCTTTATAAGAGGTTGATGGAAAACTATCTCGTTGATGTTTTCCTACTATGCAACTTTCCCAAGAAGGAATCTCATTAATCGAAGGAGGTGATCCTTTTACCATACACTGTCTTTGTAACAATTTCATACTTTTGACTCGTAAATGACCATAATGATAATTCTGTAACTAAATTTCATTTGCAATTGAAAGCTTACATGGATGTACATCTTTCCACTTCTCATTTCTAACGAAAACAATCTGTTCTTTGTCATATGAACTATTGCAACAAGTTTTTTAGTTTGATTAAGAATTGTGCAAGCGTTTTCATGGAAAGTAACATCATAACCATGCACCATTAACTGCCCTACACTCAACAAATTGTGTTTGAGATTTGGTACATAGTAAATATCATAAATATTTTTCACTTCACCTTGATTTGTTAAAAATGACACGCCACCTTTTCCTGAAGCTTTGACTGAATGATCATCACCTAAACTAATTGTAGTAGTAATAGAGGTATCGATATTAGAAAAAAAATCATTGTGACCAGTGATATGATTGCTACATCCACTATCTAACAACCAAACATTCTTGTCAAAACTTTTCTCAGATACTTGACAAGAAAGAAACAAAGTATCACATGTTTCACTTTTTCTGACATTAGCTCTATTTTTATACTGCAAATTACGACATTAAGATATATGGTGACCATACTTCTTACAATAGTGGCATTGAATTTCTGATTTGTTTGTCCATCTTTGGCCATGATCTTGTGAAGACAATCCTGACTGTGACTTGTCTTTTGTTTGTTCGAGTTTATCTTTTGTCTGAGAACGTCCTTGACCACGTCCTCTTCTTCCATGAAAATGCCTTTGTCCATGAAAGCCTTAGACTAAAATTCATGTTCTAAAGTACCAAGATCCAAGTTCCTCCTTGCTTCATGAGATAACAACAAACCAATCAATTCTTCTATAGAAAAAATTAGTTAGATCTTTCGACTCAAAAAGAGCAATGACTACCATTTCAAATTTCTTAGGTAAACTTATAAGAACTTTTTCAACAACTCATTGGTCTGTGAGATCATTTTTTCAATTAATCCTAAGTTGATTCACAATACCCATAACTTTAGTCATAAACTCATCAACACTTTGTGATTCACTCATCTTGAGGGTTTCAAATTGAGTTCTAAGGGTTTGAAGCCTCACAGTTTTCACTTTGCCATTACCCTTATAAGCCAACTTAAGAATATCCCATGCTTCTATAGCAGTCTTAGAACCAACAATTTTTGGAAATATCGAATGATCTAATGAAACTAAGATACATGAATTGGATTTGCCTTCTTTTTTTCTTAAGTTCTTCAAATTTATTTCTTTGGTAAGTAGTCATAATTGCGACAACATTTGCATCACGTTATGTGAACCCTGTTTCAACACAATCCCAACATCCATGGCCTTGCAAAATGACTTTCACTTTTTCACTCCAAAAATCATAATTGGGACCAACTAAAGTTGGTGCTTGGAGATTTGTTTAATTCACAAAGTTCAACGACAATATTTTTTGAAGAAATAATTGATATAACTCCAAGGCTCCAAGGTTAAATTTTAAACCACCTTTCAAATTTCAACCAAACTTTCAAATAACTCCCAATTTTCACAAAATACTTTTATTTATGAATTTCAAAGTTCAAATGCAACCAATTTATCAAATTGATTTTCACGACATGAGATTAAGCATGCATGAAGTGAGCATTGTTATGTTTGTAATTTGGTTGTGGTTAAAACCATGCTCCAAGATTAATATTCAACCATGCTCCATGGGCATCGATGTAAGATTCATCCATTCTTCGAAGCACATGTGAAATATAAGAGCGGAGACTCTTCTCTAGTCAACGACCCTCTTCCAATTCGACGATTCCTTTATGTGCAAGAAGGTGAAGAACAAAGAGATTTAAGAAGGCGACACATAGGCGTGAGACAAATATCCTGGGAAAATAACAATAATCTTCACGCGAAACAACATTCTAGCAGTATTCTTCAAGGTCCGTGAGTGGGTGCGCGCACATAGCAACAATGTCTTCTCCCAACCGAAAGCTGTGATACCATGTAACAATAGAAAAGGAAGAATACCATAGATCTTTACCATAGGAAAATATTGTAAAATGAACCCTACCATAGATGTCTTATTGCATGTATTAAATAATATACATTGGACACTTTACCGTATTTGAAGTAAGGAACATATGGTTTCAAAAACTAACTGCAAATTACTGAAAATTACAACTCCTAACATAACATATGTGAAGTGTATCCAGGTATTAGTAAATTTTGCATGGCTTAGTATGTGCACATTCCTTATGACACTTTTTGAATTCATTGGATTTCCTGTTTTAAACTTATGTATGAACTTTCGGCAAATGATCCATGCACTACACTAATAATTAAGCATATGCCATTTCCACGATGTTTGTTGAATGATAAATAGTAAAATATCCAACAAATAGAAGAAAATTGAAAATTGTCCACATCCTATAAGTAATTCATTACATGGTGCATAATTTTCTGGCACTAAACACCATTTGAATTTACAAATAACGGACACAGTTCGCATAAACTCCTCGAACCCCTGGATTTGATGGCATAGAGATGTAGTATCCTAAAGGATGTTATTATTTAATTTCAACTTTAACTTTTATGACAACATATTTTTTTAAATAATGTTTAGTATATATTTACGCTGATAGGAATACACCTATTGGAGATGTGCACAATTAATGATTTTTTAATACTAAATCCTAATATGATAGTTATTAATTGAAGATGCTGACATATTCTTAGTCGTCCTCCCAAATCAATGAATGAGATTTATTGATCATAACTTTCTTGGATTTCTAAATGCATTCGTTACCTGTTTACTTTTTCACATTTACCTAATTATATTAAGAAATCACTGTAAGGTCGTATAATTGCCACATTTACATGATTAACCATGATCAATATCTATGCAAGCCACATTTGAATAATTAGAAGGCACTACCTAAAGTGTAGGCACATATCATATTGGAGGGAGGCATTCGTTTTTTATGGAGTGTGAACCCTCGCATGGCCTGATGCCACGTTTCACCGTTCAATTATTTTACCATACATGACCAGTTTAAAGGTTTTTACCTATTATCGGCTTCTTCTCTTTTTAGTGTGAGTGGGGTGCATGGTAGGTGTGGATGTGAAGCTCATCCGTTTTTTATTTTATTTTTTACTTTGTCAGCTTCTGCTTCTTTTTTCACTATTAATGGGTGGGTTGTGTGGATGTGAAGCTAGCGTTTCAATTAACAAATCTTTTTGTTTCACTAGTGTTGAGTTTCAATTAATGCTTCCATATTAGTGGGTGGGTTGCGTGGATGTGAAAGTTGTTGTTGGCGTTTTAATTAACGAATGTTTCTGTTTCACTGGTGTTGAGTTTCAATTAATGCTTCTATTTCATTAATTAAGGTTGCCATGGTAATTCTGGCTTTTAATTAACCTTAATTGTGAAAAGTGCAATGATTAGAGTCAACATTTTATTTTATTGGTGGATTGGTAATGAAATAAAATGCCATTTGATCTGCATGCTAATGCACATTAGGAAAGGCGAGGATAGAGAACATAATCACTTCTTGCAAAAATTGTTATTGCGCGTGGTAGAGAATAGACGAGGTTGATGACAAGTTATGTTCCATTCAATCATTCAGTTATTAATCATTTATATGTTGATGGGTATTTTCTTTCGAATTTCATGTGTTAAAATTTACTAGCTACAATTCTGTGTGTGTTTTAAAATTCCACCAAGGCCCTTAAATTCAACATGTATTTGTCTTTTCAATTTCACTTGTGTCTATAATTCAGCTTCTGCTTAGCCGTATCACTTTTCAATTTCACCTCTGTCTATAATTCGTCTTGTGCTTACTAGTATCATGAATTGTTATTGTTTTATTCTTGGAGGAAAAACGAAAAAACAAAAGGTCCAAATTTTAGCAGTAGCCAAAATCTGAAAGAATATTGTTAGTTGATCTTATACACTTGTTGGTTTTAATTAATGATCTATGAAGTAAAAGTTTCGTTTTGTAAAGCATTGTTGGATTGATGATATGCTTAGAAGAATTGCCAATATTGTATTCTTGAACTTTGATAGCTATGCAACATCAAGTGTTCAAAGTCTTTTCATTGTTTATTGATGATTAATTGATTAGGGTTCCTGCCAATCTGCGCTCTATGAAATGTATTTGAAATTTGAAAGGATTATATTTACAAATGCTATATTGTAATTACTGCACACTATCAACTATGTTATTGTTCATTGGTGTTCCAGGAAATCAATCTTAAAATCTTCATCGAATATCAAATATATTGGATTGATAAAAAAAAATATATTGATCCGTGAGGATATAAATACTTCTGTCATATGTGTAGGAATATATGAATTCAAGGAAGACTATAGTATGGATGCGGTTGATTTATTACGGTTGGGTGAGAGGAAAGTAGTATGGGTGGAAAAAGAATGAGATGTGATGAGTGCTAATTATGAAAGCTTCTTAGAGTACACCCGTTAAGAAACCTAGGAAATTTTAAGAGACCAAATAAAAAAATAATGTGATTGGTAATTTGAAGATACTTGATAAAAAAAATAATTTTATTGGTGCATCACCTACTTTACTTAAATAGTAAAAAAAACGTACCAGCTTCTTAAATAATCAATATTTTAAATTTAAAAATACACAATAATTAGAGTTTATTTACAAATTAGGGTTTATATTACATACATAACCTTAAAATATATTTATTGATTAATAAAATAAATTTATTTATTTATGAATGAGTCACCTTATTATTACCCCTATTTGTTTTTCTTCTTCCTATGTGAGATTAAATTTTCATTAACTATAGTAAAATGTCTAACGGGATCATTTGAGATTGAAAGCAATTGTTTCTTTTGATGGTTGTAGATTTGTTTGTTGAATATGTATAATTATTCAAGTTTACAATTTAATAAATAGGTGCTTGATTTTATTATGGTTAGTTGATAGACGAACAATGACAATTATGTTTATTATAGGTACTGTAGATACAAAAGAGTTTCATTTCTCCCTACAAGTTTGTCCCATTTGGAGGTGTCCGACTAATAAGAGTTTCATTTCTCCCTACAAGTTTGTCCCATTTGGAGGTGTCCTACTAATGTGTGGTGGCATTGAGTTTTCCCAAATGGAAATACTTAATTTTCTAATAACATTGTGAAGAATTTCAAGTAAAATCTCCTAAATCAAAGCTAGGTGGTGGTATTTCAATATACTTCTCTCTTAAACAGAAATGGGTTAAACAAAATTATTTTTATTAGTAATGGTGTGTGGCATTACTTTGAACGCTAATCATAGAAATAGTTAAGAGATGATAATCCTTATTTAACTGTGTTTTATATATGATTATATTTATCTTAAAGTTGAAAGACATTTTATCTGTGTAGCATTAAGTGAACCTAGAAATAGTTATGGGATCCCTATAGGCGTTCACCATCCACTATGTATGGATGTGGATGTGTTAGTTATACTAGCAACAACCACTTTATAAAAGTGGTTGATATACGCCGATCGACGTCATTTTCCACCTTTTAAAATTAATGACGTCGATCGGTGTATATCAACCACTTTTATAAAGTGGTTGTTGCTAGTTGACGGCCGGCATGCTTTGGAAACTACCATTAATATATGATTAATGTATTATTTAATTATTACACTAATATAATATATAATAATAACTTATTAATGTAATACATTAATGTGTTATATTAATGTATTAATTAATTAATACATTAATAATACATTA